>OU696574.1:4097500-4200000 GCA_916048095.2 Sacculina carcini | reverse complement strand
CATACTCATTCCTCGCGATTCTGTACTTCTTTCGGGTTTCTTCCGTATTTCTCTTTCTCATTTTGTTCCAGGCTTTTTCTTTTATATTCCTAGCATTATTGCATGCCATGTTGAACCAGGATTTTTTGTATTCCAGTCTCTGCTTAATAACAGGCACGAATTGCTCAACTCCAGTGGTATATACATGCTTGAAAATAGTGTACTTCTCTTGTATGTTTTCGGCTTCCAATAGCTCACTCCAATCAATGCCCGCGAAGTATCTTTTAAGCCCATCTATATTTGATCTGGCATAATTGTACTTTATCCCTGTATACGTCGTTTGCTCTTTAGCGATCGTTTCTTCCAGTGTTTTTATAACTAGCACCATGTGATCACTTTCACCCATTGGGCTCCTGTGTTCAATGCTCTTAATCAAATCTGTGTCCTTTGTAAAAACCAAGTCCAACATAGATGGCCGATCGTCTCCTCTTATTCTGGTGACTCGTTCTACGCATTGCGTCATCAAGTTATCCATAACTAATTTCATCAACATGCTTCCCCAAGATTCAGGTGCACCGTTTGATTCCCAGTTCAGCCAGTCGACCTCTCTACAATTAAAGTCCCCCATTATTAGTACATCTTTGTTTTCTTTTGTTATTTTTTGTATCCCTATAAGTGTTTCATCCAAAAGTTCTTTATATTCATTATAATCCCACGCGCTGGTTTTGGGTGGTACATACACTACAGCCATGTATATGCGGTGCCTATTCCTCAACACTTGGACCCCAAGAAAGTCCACATTTCCCTTTCCTGCATCACATTTGACAACCGTTATACCTCTCTTAACCAGTAGTATAACTCCACCTCCTGCTTTACTTTCTCTATCTTTCCTAAATATTATATATTTACTGCTAACGAATCCTTCTATGTTCATATGTTTTCTGAGCTTGGTTTCGGATATTGCCACAATGTCAGGTTCGTTCTTATTTAGGTAATCTATGAGTTCCAATCTTCCTGATAAGTAACCATCCATATTTGTGTACATTATTTTGTAACCTTCTCTTACGTATTCTTTCTTGATAATTCCAGGGCTCTCATCTATTCCTGTTTGAAGTACCACTTTCTTATCCTTCCCTCTATGTATCTCCATGCAAATTTGTTTCTTTCGTCCTCCGTTCTCGTCTCGTTTTTTGTTTTTGCTTCGCGAATTCCTTCAGTAAGCTCCTGTCTCTCTTCCCAGTTCAAGTTCTTGCGTATCCACACTTTTTCGTATTTGGCATCCTTTGCCAGCTTCCACGAATTTTCAAGCGTTTTGGTTGCAGCGTTTCGTGTAGACATTTTTATAATCATGGGTCTGGATATGCCATTCTGGTACTGCCCCAACCTATGTACCACATCAATTTCGCCTGTGATCTCATTGGGTTCCTCCTCTACTTTTGCTATCACCTCTTTCGCTTTTTTCATCTCTTGGCTCATTCTTTCTTTTTTGTACTGCGCCTTTTCTTCCTCTAGTCCATACACCACTACACTCTTGTTTCTTTCAATGATATCTCTGACCAGACTCTCCTTTTTCTGACAACCTCAATCAGCTCTTTTTGCATTCGCTCCTTGCTCTCCTCTTTTTGTTTTTGCATGATTTCTCTGAAGCTTTCGTCTCTGGCTTCCTGAATCTTCCCCCATCCCACCTGTTTCTCTTTCATTTCTACAATGTCCTCTCTTTGCTGTTTGCCCATTTTTTCAGCCTCCTTGAGTCTGTCTTTGAGCTTCCTGTTTTGATCTTCCAGAAACTCCAAACTTTCCCTCAGATCTCTGTTCTCATTGACCACTCTTTGGTTTTCCTTCTTGAGGCTTGTGACCTCTTTTGACAGGTCCCCCATTTGCTCAGACATTTGCTCTACTTGCAGGTCTAGCTTTCCTGTTTTTTCCATTTTTAGCATCTCAACCGCTGTTCTGATCTCGACAATGTCATTACAGATCCTCTCAATGTTTCGTGCATTTTCTTTTATACTTAAACCCCCTGGGCTTTTTTATTCTCCTTTTCTCTGTCTTCCCCTACCGGACATAGTGGCAATTTTTGACGTTAAGCCTTACCGCTCACCAGCAGTAGCTCCAGTAATCGCGCCCACACAACACCACAACTAGTACTTGCACTCAATTCACTCAAGGTCACAGTCAATCGCATAGAGCACTGCCAATCACGTCCGCACTTGAACAAGCCACAACACGAACTGTGTGTGTGTGTGTGTGTGTGTGTGTGTGTGTGTGTGTGTGCGTGTTCCTAATTCGTCGGCCCTGAAATTAGTAAACGCACTGGTGATGTCTCGAATTAAGTATTGTTGTTCGCTGTACCTGAATCTGCCACATAGAGTGCTTCGCAAGATACAGCGACTCATCAACAGGTCATGTCGTCTAGTGTTCACCTGCCAGCGAGGACTCATATAACAAAACATCTCATACAACTCTCGTGGCTACCTGTGAAGGCTCTGTCGGAATATCGAGCTGTGTGCATTGTGTTTCAAGCTGTCAAGTTGAGATCGCCTCGCTATATAGCTGACATGCTTGAGGTTCACTCATCGTCGCGTATTCTTCGATCTGACGGCCTACAATTATTGACGGTGCCGAAATTTCCTAGCAATGACAGCCGTTACAACAGATGTTTTCGCTATGTGGCGCCGCGAATTTTTAACACGCTTCCTTTGCACGTCAGAACGTCTCCTACATTCCCTATATTTAAATCACGAGCGAAAAAGTATTTCCTGTCAATGTGCTATGACTCGTCATTTAATTTGATCAGACCGGAGTATACAGTCTAGTAATATGTTGTTTTAGTATTATTGTATTGTGCGAATGATCATGTTAAAATGTCATATATGTGTGTGTGTGTGTATATGTGTATGTGTGTGTTTATGTTGTTGTCATGTTTAGTTGATCTCAAATGCCATGTAGCATTGTTTACCGTATTGTTTGTTCACATGTGCGCTTTTGCTACACTGAAAAGCGCGGTATAAATGCTCAATAAATGAAATGAAATGAAATGTGTGTGTGTGTGTGTGCGTGTGTGTGTGTGTGTGTTGGTATCATCATCATTAGACTCATACGGCGCTGACATGAGGGTACCTTGACGCTGTGACATCATCCATGACGTCATGATCAACGATGTCGTCAACAATAGCCTCGTCATTGATGACGTCGGCGGTCGCGTCGTATTCGTCAAAATCGTTGTGGTTGAACAAACGGCGGGTGCGTGTTTTGCGCCGCCGACCGCCGCCACGCACACTCACCGCCTCACTCTGATCAACACGGACAAACAGACAGACAGACACACAAACACACACATTACATTTCATTATACTAGGACATTTATAATGCACTTTACACCCGGAAGTATCTGAGACGCTCACACACGAACAAGCAAACATACACAAATACACGAACATAGATGAGCATAAACCAGCACACACATATATGATGACATCGCTGCGTTCATACGCATATATCAGGAATATATTCGCGTGTATAACCAACACACAGAAAGAATGAAATTCAAATCGAATTGACCCACAGCAAAAGCACATTCACAAAAGCACGCATTGGGAAGCGAGTGTATGTGTAACACGAGACCAACACAAGACCAGCACGAGAAACCAAGAAAACAAAAGACCAACACAATAAAATATAAAATAAAAACTGAATACAAAATAGAAATACAGATATAAAATACAAATATAACACACAACCGCGCCATTAGGCAATGTCAACAGACTTGAAGTACGAGCGAGAAACGGAGTTGATGTAGAGAGAGAAAGAGAACGAGCCGAGAGAAAAAATTGCACAAATTCAAAGGCCGCGTAAAAAAATATACGCATTGAAATAACCGAGAATAAGAACCATGCCAGAAAAGAATGGTTAAAATTGAAGGATAAAAAACTACATTAACCGCAATTTTTACATTTGCAATTTGTAGATGTATTAAAAAAAACAAAAAAACAAGAAGACAATATACGCAGTTCACACACGCCGAACACTTCAACACTTCAACATACAACACTCTCGCACCTACAATTCCCTGAATCACACTTTAACACACAGGACCACGCAATCCCACCAGGCACACACAGGCACAGAACTACACTCCCCCAATCCGCCAACACAACCGAAACGTCACACACACACGCACACACGCACACACACACACACACGTTCACGCAAACACGCATTGCGGACTGTTTAGCGCATTCCTCTCTCTTCTGTGAACCAATTGGCTCAGCGCTCACACCTCTGCTTATTTGTACGCTCACACTGATACACCAACATGCACACGCATAAAATAGCAATAGCAACTACCGAAAACGAAACACCAATTCACCACACAATTAATTTAGATTCGCAATCAACCAAGCTGACACAACCCAAATAGATGTACAATTCATATCTGGCAGCAGGATTTTGAAGAGAGTTTGTAGAGTTGCCAAACACCCCACCTTCAGTCTGGACAGCAATTGTTTGAGTTGGCGCAGTTGTGTGCGCAGTTGGCGGCGAAATGAGCGCATATGAGACGAACGACACGAACCACGTCGCCGCTCCGAACACTTGCCCAGCATAGCCACACCTTGCTATATTTAAACACATATAAATACAAATACAGACAGAAATACAGACACGCAACATAAAAACACACGTGCACAAATATATGCAAGAACAAAACACACACACTCATACAAAAACACATGTAGAAACGGACGCACATGTACAAATTCACACGCAGGCATAAACACGTTATTTCCCTCACTAAATTCGTAAACAAAAACATGTAAACATGCGCCTTAGTGTTTCATACAAGAAATACAAAAATTTAGCTAGCCGGCAATGAAACAAGAAACGAAACCATTTTAATATGCGCGTGAGAGAGAGAGTGTGTGTGCAAATATGCTTATATTAAACCAGCAAGTTTTTGACAAACACGTAATGATCAAACTATCAAACTCACATTGTCAGACCACTGAACACAAATGAGTGTGTAGAGTACTGTTTACAAACACAATATGCATATTACGAGATATTTCACTGCGTTACAAGAATACCCATTACAATTTGAGTAGAATATTAGTCAAATGATTCGCTATCTTTATCATGAACAATCATATCTTCTTTCGAGTTGTCATCGAGAACAATCATCTTCCTTCCTTCGAGTTGCATGAGGACGTCTAGGAATGGCAGTTGTCCGTTTTGTGAATGTTCGACGTAATGTAATGTTCGACGTTTGTGAGGCCGGTTGTGTCTTCGAATGCATTTATGCGTGTGCGTTTCGATGCGTGTTTCTGCGTTGCGAAATGTTACGCCAACAAAACATCGGTCAATTGCTGAAAAGACTTGATGAAAGAGACCAACAACTCGCAAGGAATATCGAAACAACGCGGAAAAAACTTGTCAACTACGAATGCGCAATCGATTTAAATCTCGTTTGTTTGAGAGAGAATATTCTGCCTGGCTACACCAACTTCATATATATATATATATATATATATATATATATATATATATATATATATATATATATATATAAATTTAAAATGTGCCGGATCCGTTGGCGGGCCGTTTTTCCAAAGCGGCCTGTTGGCGACCGGCGATGTTACCTTGAACGAATTTGAGTGCTCAAGGCAGGCTATCAACGCCTGAAAATATATTCATGGAATTGGAGAATATGTCCCTGGCTCGATTTGGTATCGGTTTTGCGAGTCGAAGGGAAATGATTATTAGAGACTGACGGAGGCATTTGTATTGCGGCGCGAGGGTTGGAATCCTGTGACCGTCGCAAGACAAACTACTGCGAAAGCATTTGCCGAGATTGTTTTCATTAGTCAAGAACGAAAGTTAGAGGTTCGAAGGCGATCAGATACCGCCCTAGTTCTAACCGTAAGCGATGTCAACCAGCAATCCGCAATGGTCACTTGATGGACCGTGCGGGCAGCTAGTGTGTCAGACAACTCCCCCGTAAACCTATACTCCCTCGTATTGGGGATTAATGGGATTGCGGCCGAGCGTGGAATGAACACGGAACACGCACTCGGGCGCTCCTCAAGGTGCGGGCTTGTCTCGCACTGCCGTGAACGGTTCCGGGCTACCTTAATGGTGTCATTATACAAATGCCTAACCGATCCTCGGGTGACACTAAGATTCACGGTTGTCCTGGTCAAGACTCAAACTGACCACGTTTGATGCGCGTAGCCATCCGGCTGTTTCTGTGCCAGAGACGGTCGTGAGCGCCTCTTGCTGTGCGCCCGTACTGTTCAATCTCAAACCCGTATATGCAGTGCGGGCCTGCCACCGCGGAAATGCGTCAACCGCAATGGTGGCAGAGCCACAGTAATAGGCATCCAAGGGGGCGACCCCATGGGCGGCACCGATAGTCGTTTCGGCGGCTTGACGTGTCGTCCAACGGGCGGCGTGACATTGACCGGTTCTCGTTCCGTTGCGTCGCCCACCTATGTCGGTGTCACCACGTCGGTGATGCCGACCGACCATTACCCACTGAGGATGCTCAATGATTGAATTTGGATCTACTTGAGCACCTCTGGGTCTCGATCTGATACCTATGTCGAACCCCACGGTGTTTTGTCTTGGTGGGATGTTTCAATGATTGAGGATGATTTGAGGGGCGTAGAGGAAGCGAATGGTGGTGCCAAATTTTCTCATTTTCTGAGACCTCAAGTGACTTAACACTGGACTAGCCATCCAGAAATGTCCACTCAATAAAGGAATTGACGGAAGGGCACCACCAGGAGTGGAATTTGCGGCTTAATTTGACTCAACACGGGACAACTCACCAGGCCCAGACACTGTGAGGATTGACAGACTGATAGCTCTCTCGTGATTCAGTGGGTGGTGGTGCATGGCCGTTCTTAGTTGGTGGAGTGATTTGTCTGGTTTATTCCGATAACGAACGAGACTCTGGCCTATTAAACTAGAGAGCGTGCGTACTTGTACGCCGCTATGCTTCTTAGAGGGATCGTCGGCGCCTTAGCCGAACGAAAGAGAGCAATAACAGGTCTGTGATGCCCTTGGATGTTCTGGGCTGCCCGCGTGTTACACTGAGGCAGGCAGTGCGCGCGCTTTCAAACGACCCTCTCCGAAAGGAGCGGGCAAACGTTTGAATCTGTTCCGTGATTGGAATTGGGGATTGCAATTATTTTCCATGAACGAGGAATTCCTAGTAAGCGCAAGTCACTAGCTTGCGTTGATTAAGTCCCTGCCCTATATATATATATACACACTGACCATACATATATATACATATATATATATATATATATATATATATATATATATATATATATATATATATATATATATATATGCACGATTTGTTGAAATCAACAGCAATCTGGGCACTGTTGTGCTGGTACGATAGCTTCTCTATGCTGCGCACGATTTTTCTGTGTTCAGGAGACAACACACTCAGTTGTTCACTGAAGTTTATTCCTCGAGGTACCTTTCGGCTATCACTAGCCATCGTCAGGAGAAGTAGATATAACACAATACAAAACAAAATACACAATACCAAACAGTCCACGATAAACGGTGTTTATATACAAGGTGAGACAATATATCACTCATGTGCCAATGTGGCACCTACATAATGACACCTATGCGGCAAACGGTCGTTACAAAATTAGCACCTATGTGCCAAGGTCGATTGGTGTCGCATGGATGGGAGGGCGACATCTGGCTGTTGTTGAATGTTAATTTCACATTTATTTTTATTAATAAATACAGCTTCAATTATTTTGAGCCTACGGATATCATTTTCTCTGTAAATGATTTCGGTTTTCTCATCCATAGTCTTTCGGTCCACTTTGATTTGATGCTGCTGGCGGTAGTGCCTGGCAATGGCTCCGTCTTGAAGGTGTGCTGAAATTCGTTTGGACAGCGTTGTTGTTGTGTAGCCAATGTAGTGCGAGTTTCGGCGACTGCAGTCACCAGTTGTACATGTATGCTGGTACACTACATTGGTTTCTTGCAACATGCTGGTCTTGGGAAGGCAACTGTTCTTCATAACTAAGCTGCGTGTTTTGCGTGTCTTGTAATAAATGACAAGCTGCAACTTGGTGCCTTCTTCTGTTGGCTGCACGTTTCTATCGACGATTCTTCTGATGGCGTTCTCATCATCTCGATAGGCAGAAGACATGATGTTCTTGTAGTACAATTTGATGGTCATTGTTTCTTTGTGTTTTCTCTCTTCTTCGATATATTTCGACAATTTGTCGCGTATTACATGATCAATGGTCGTTTGTTCGTAGCCGTTGTTTACTAGTAGTTGCCGGACTCTGTTCAGCTCTGTGCTCGTTGCAGACCATGTTGAGCAATGCGTAATCGCTCTGTTCACGAACGACCTTATGACGCTCATCTTATACGCTTGCGGGCACTCACTAGCGGCGTTCAGACAGAAGCCTAGGTCTGTATTTTTCGTATAGACGGCTGTAGAAAATGAGGTCTCGTGTCGTTCTACTGCAACGTCCAAGAAAATCAGTTTGCAATTCGCTTCCTGCTGATGTGTGAACTTCAAACATGAGTTTCGCTGAAGCTGATTTGCCAACTGAAGTACGGCGTCTTCCTCGGCACATATAAATACATCATCGACGTACCTGGCGTATATTGGTGGCTTGCAAGTCGGTTCTGTTGCGAACGTAGTTGTTTCAACGTGGCCCATGTAGAAATTGGCGAAAAGCACGCCGAGAGGAGAACCCATCGCTACACCGTCGTGTTGGATGTACATCTTTCCATCTGGTGCGTAGAACGGTGCTTCTTTCGTGCAGGCACACAACAATTCTCGGAGATACGCCTCAGGAATTTGGAATTTTTGTTGTGAGCTGCGGTAGAGATGGTTACAAATGATATCTATGGTCTCGTCAACAGGAACATTCGTGAAAAGAGATTCAACATCCATCGTGTGCATTTTCCCGTTGGGCTGAGTCGCTTTCAGAATTTTCAAAAATTCTTCTGATGACTTTATGCAAAAATCGTCGGGCAAGTACGGTGAAATCAAGGCGTTGAGCTCTTTTGCCAGTTTGTATGTGACCGACGGTGTCTGGCTTATAATTGGGCGAATAGGATAACCATCTTTATGCGTTTTTATGTTGCCGTACGCATAGCCCAATCTATGGTCGCCTTCAATGATGGACAATTTGTTTTCACTCGTGGTATTGCACTTGCGGATAATTTTATTTAGCTTAATTTTCATTGCATCCGTTGGATTTCGGGTTATTCGGCGAAACTTGGATGCATCACTGAGTATCTGCGCCATTTTGTTGTCATAATCACACCGGTCTAGTATGACGAACATGGATGATTTGTCGGTTTTTCGAATAATAATGCTGCTATTATTCCTTAGCTCCAACGCCGCAGCTTTGAGCTCTGGTGAGATCAATGACGTTCTTGTATGCCCGCGAGAGATTTTTGACTCGCGAATAATTTCCGCTTGCAAGTCAGGGCTTGTTTTCACTTTTCCTCTCCCTTCAAGATTCTGAATGTCATTTAGAAGCATTTCCAGCTCAATGCGCTTACTCAGGGTTTTTCGTTTACTCATATGGTGACAGTTGAGTCCCAGGTTGAGAAACTGTTTCTGGGCGGCTGTCAATTCAACGCTACTGAGATTGATAAATTGATTTGCTCTATGGGGTAAGTCAAAACAACCTCCATAAAGCGCAGAAAGTTTCTTGCCTGTTCTGATGCGCGATTCATACATGTGCTTATCTTCAAATTCTGATAGCGATAAGTCAATTTGTTCTCTGACCTGTTGAGATACGCAGGCGTCTTTCCAGGCTTGGCGCATTTCCTCCAGGCGTTGTTCAGTTTGCGAGCAAATATCTTCTTTTCTCTTGAGTTCTTCCTTGAGGTAGCTGAGTCGTTCAGCTGGAGTAACTCGTTGAAGCAGCTGAAGCTGTATTTATTAATAAAAATAAATGTGAAATTAACATTCAACAACAGCCAGATGTCGCCCTCCCATCCATGCGACACCAATCGACCTTGGCACATAGGTGCTAATTTTGTAACGACCGTTTGCCGCATAGGTGTCATTATGTAGGTGCCACATTGGCACATGAGTGATATATTGAGCTGGAAATGCTTCTAAATGACATTCAGAATCTTGAAGGGAGAGGAAAAGTGAAAACAAGCCCTGACTTGCAAGCGGAAATTATTCGCGAGTCAAAAATCTCTCGCGGGCATACAAGAACGTCATTGATCTCACCAGAGCTCAAAGCTGCGGCGTTGGAGCTAAGGAATAATAGCAGCATTATTATTCGAAAAACCGACAAATCATCCATGTTCGTCATACTAGACCGGTGTGATTATGACAACAAAATGGCGCAGATACTCAGTGATGCATCCAAGTTTCGCCGAATAACCCGAAATCCAACGGATGCAATGAAAATTAAGCTAAATAAAATTATCCGCAAGTGCAATACCACGAGTGAAAACAAATTGTCCATCATTGAAGGCGACCATAGATTGGGCTATGCGTACGGCAACATAAAAACGCATAAAGATGGTTATCCTATTCGCCCAATTATAAGCCAGACACCGTCGGTCACATACAAACTGGCAAAAGAGCTCAACGCCTTGATTTCACCGTACTTGCCCGACGATTTTTGCATAAAGTCATCAGAAGAATTTTTGAAAATTCTGAAAGCGACTCAGCC
Organism: Sacculina carcini; assembly: GCA_916048095.2. Classification (NCBI taxonomy): domain Eukaryota; kingdom Metazoa; phylum Arthropoda; class Thecostraca; family Sacculinidae; genus Sacculina; species Sacculina carcini. Next base: position 4,189,324 of record OU696574.1, on the reverse strand, counting down.
CAACGGGAAAATGCACACGATGGATGTTGAATCTCTTTTCACGAATGTTCCTGTTGACGAGACCATAGATATCATTTGTAACCATCTCTACCGCAGCTCACAACAAAAATTCCAAATTTCTGAGGCGTATCTCCGAGAATTGTTGTGTGCCTGCACGAAAGAAGCACCGTTCTACGCACCAGATGGAAAGATGTACATCCAACACGACGGTGTAGCGATGGGTTCTCCTCTCGGCGTGCTTTTCGCCAATTTCTACATGGGCCACGTTGAAACAACTACGTTCGCAACAGAACCGACTTGCAAGCCACCAATATACGCCAGGTACGTCGATGATGTATTTATATGTGCCGAGGAAGACGCCGTACTTCAGTTGGCAAATCAGCTTCAGCGAAACTCATGTTTGAAGTTCACACATCAGCAGGAAGCGAATTGCAAACTGAGTTTCTTGGACGTTGCAGTAGAACGACACGAGACCTCATTTTCTACAGCCGTCTATACGAAAAATACAGACCTAGGCTTCTGTCTGAACGCCGCTAGTGAGTGCCCGCAAGCGTATAAGATGAGCGTCATAAGGTCGTTCGTGAACAGAGCGATTACGCATTGCTCAACATGATCTGCAACGAGCACAGAGCTGAACAGAGTCCGGCAACTACTAGTAAACAACGGCTACGAACAAACGACCATTGATCATGTAATACGCGACAAATTGTCGAAATATATCGAAGAAGAGAGAAAACACAAAGAAACAATGACCATCAAATTGTACTACAAGAACATCATGTCTTCTGCCTATCGAGATGATGAGAACGCCATCAGAAGAATCGTCGATAGAAACGTGCAGCCAACAGAAGAAGGCACCAAGTTGCAGCTTGTCATTTATTACAAGACACGCAAAACACGCAGCTTAGTTATGAAGAACAGTTGCCTTCCCAAGACCAGCATGTTGCAAGAAACCAATGTAGTGTACCAGCATACATGTACAACTGGTGACTGCAGTCGCCGAAACTCGCACTACATTGGCTACACAACAACAACGCTGTCCAAACGAATTTCAGCACACCTTCAAGACGGAGCCATTGCCAGGCACTACCGCCAGCAGCATCAAATCAAAGTGGACCGAAAGACTATGGATGAGAAAACCGAAATCATTTACAGAGAAAATGATATCCGTAGGCTCAAAATAATTGAAGCTGTATTTATTAATAAAAATAAATGTGAAATTAACATTCAACAACAGCCAGATGTCGCCCTCCCATCCATGCGACACCAATCGACCTTGGCACATAGGTGCTAATTTTGTAACGACCGTTTGCCGCATAGGTGTCATTATGTAGGTGCCACATTGGCACATGAGTGATATATTGTCTCACCTTGTATATAAACACCGTTTATCGTGGACTGTTTGGTATTGTGTATTTTGTTTTGTATTGTGTTATATCTACTTCTCCTGACGATGGCTAGTGATAGCCGAAAGGTACCTCGAGGAATAAACTTCAGTGAACAACTGAGTGTGTTGTCTCCTGAACACAGAAAAATCGTGCGCAGCATAGAGAAGCTATCGTACCAGCACAACAGTGCCCAGATTGCTGTTGATTTCAACAAATCGTGCATACATAATGGCCTCCTTCCAAAGTATACGTACAGTCGCAAGGCCAGCAGCAAACGAGCTACTCCAGCTGAACGACTCAGCTACCTCAAGGAAGAACTCAAGAGAAAAGAAGATATTTGCTCGCAAACTGAACAACGCCTGGAGGAAATGCGCCAAGCCTGGAAAGACGCCTGCGTATCTCAACAGGTCAGAGAACAAATTGACTTATCGCTATCAGAATTTGAAGATAAGCACATGTATGAATCGCGCATCAGAACAGGCAAGAAACTTTCTGCGCTTTATGGAGGTTGTTTTGACTTACCCCATAGAGCAAATCAATTTATCAATCTCAGTAGCGTTGAATTGACAGCCGCCCAGAAACAGTTTCTCAACCTGGGACTCAACTGTCACCATATGAGTAAACGAAAAACCCTGAGTAAGCGCATTGAGCTGGAAATGCTTCTAAATGACATTCAGAATCTTGAAGGGAGAGGAAAAGTGAAAACAAGCCCTGACTTGCAAGCGGAAATTATTCGCGAGTCAAAAATCTCTCGCGGGCATACAAGAACGTCATTGATCTCACCAGAGCTCAAAGCTGCGGCGTTGGAGCTAAGGAATAATAGCAGCATTATTATTCGAAAAACCGACAAATCATCCATGTTCGTCATACTAGACCGGTGTGATTATGACAACAAAATGGCGCAGATACTCAGTGATGCATCCAAGTTTCGCCGAATAACCCGAAATCCAACGGATGCAATGAAAATTAAGCTAAATAAAATTATCCGCAAGTGCAATACCACGAGTGAAAACAAATTGTCCATCATTGAAGGCGACCATAGATTGGGCTATGCGTACGGCAACATAAAAACGCATAAAGATGGTTATCCTATTCGCCCAATTATAAGCCAGACACCGTCGGTCACATACAAACTGGCAAAAGAGCTCAACGCCTTGATTTCACCGTACTTGCCCGACGATTTTTGCATAAAGTCATCAGAAGAATTTTTGAAAATTCTGAAAGCGACTCAGCCCAACGGGAAAATGCACACGATGGATGTTGAATCTCTTTTCACGAATGTTCCTGTTGACGAGACCATAGATATCATTTGTAACCATCTCTACCGCAGCTCACAACAAAAATTCCAAATTTCTGAGGCGTATCTCCGAGAATTGTTGTGTGCCTGCACGAAAGAAGCACCGTTCTACGCACCAGATGGAAAGATGTACATCCAACACGACGGTGTAGCGATGGGTTCTCCTCTCGGCGTGCTTTTCGCCAATTTCTACATGGGCCACGTTGAAACAACTACGTTCGCAACAGAACCGACTTGCAAGCCACCAATATACGCCAGGTACGTCGATGATGTATTTATATGTGCCGAGGAAGACGCCGTACTTCAGTTGGCAAATCAGCTTCAGCGAAACTCATGTTTGAAGTTCACACATCAGCAGGAAGCGAATTGCAAACTGAGTTTCTTGGACGTTGCAGTAGAACGACACGAGACCTCATTTTCTACAGCCGTCTATACGAAAAATACAGACCTAGGCTTCTGTCTGAACGCCGCTAGTGAGTGCCCGCAAGCGTATAAGATGAGCGTCATAAGGTCGTTCGTGAACAGAGCGATTACGCATTGCTCAACATGGTCTGCAACGAGCACAGAGCTGAACAGAGTCCGGCAACTACTAGTAAACAACGGCTACGAACAAACGACCATTGATCATGTAATACGCGACAAATTGTCGAAATATATCGAAGAAGAGAGAAAACACAAAGAAACAATGACCATCAAATTGTACTACAAGAACATCATGTCTTCTGCCTATCGAGATGATGAGAACGCCATCAGAAAAATCGTCGATAGAAACGTGCAGCCAACAGAAGAAGGCACCAAGTTGCAGCTTGTCATTTATTACAAGACACGCAAAACACGCAGCTTAGTTATGAAGAACAGTTGCCTTCCCAAGACCAGCATGTTGCAAGAAACCAATGTAGTGTACCAGCATACATGTACAACTGGTGACTGCAGTCGCCGAAACTCGCACTACATTGGCTACACAACAACAACGCTGTCCAAACGAATTTCAGCACACCTTCAAGACGGAGCCATTGCCAGGCACTACCGCCAGCAGCATCAAATCAAAGTGGACCGAAAGACTATGGATGAGAAAACCGAAATCATTTACAGAGAAAATGATATCCGTAGGCTCAAAATAATTGAAGCTGTATTTATTAATAAAAATAAATGTGAAATTAACATTCAACAACAGCCAGATGTCGCCCTCCCATCCATGCGACACCAATCGACCTTGGCACATAGGTGCTAATTTTATAACGACCGTTTGCCGCATAGGTGTCATTATGTAGGTGCCACATTGGCACATGAGTGATATATTGTCTCACCTTGTATATAAACACCGTTTATCGTGGACTGTTTGGTATTGTGTATTTTGTTTTGTATTGTGTTATATCTACTTCTCCTGACGATGGCTAGTGATAGCCGAAAGGTACCTCGAGGAATAAACTTCAGTGAACAACTGAGTGTGTTGTCTCCTGAACACAGAAAAATCGTGCGCAGCATAGAGAAGCTATCGTACCAGCACAACAGTGCCCAGATTGCTGTTGATTTCAACAAATCGTGCATACATAATGGCCTCCTTCCAAAGTATACGTACAGTCGCAAGGCCAGCAGCAAACGAGTTACTCCAGCTGAACGACTCAGCTACCTCAAGGAAGAACTCAAGAGAAAAGAAGATATTTGCTCGCAAACTGAACAACGCCTGGAGGAAATGCGCCAAGCCTGGAAAGACGCCTGCGTATCTCAACAGGTCAGAGAACAAATTGACTTATCGCTATCAGAATTTGAAGATAAGCACATGTATGAATCGCGCATCAGAACAGGCAAGAAACTTTCTGCGCTTTATGGAGGTTGTTTTGACTTACCCCATAGAGCAAATCAATTCATCAATCTCAGTAGCGTTGAATTGACAGCCTCCCAGAAACAGTTTCTCAACCTGGGACTCAACTGTCACCATATGAGTAAACGAAAAACCCTGAGTAAGCGCATTGAGCTGGAAATGCTTCTAAATGACATTCAGAATCTTGAAGGGAGAGGAAAAGTGAAAACAAGCCCTGACTTGCAAGCGGAAATTATTCGCGAGTCAAAAATCTCTCGCGGGCATACAAGAACGTCATTGATCTCACCAGAGCTCAAAGCTGCGGCGTTGGAGCTAAGGAATAATAGCAGCATTATTATTCGAAAAACCGACAAATCATCCATGTTCGTCATACTAGACCGGTGTGATTATGACAACAAAATGGCGCAGATACTCAGTGATGCATCCAAGTTTCGCCGAATAACCCGAAATCCAACGGATGCAATGCAAATTAAGCTAAATAAAATTATCCGCAAGTGCAATACCACGAGTGAAAACAAATTGTCCATCATTGAAGGCGACCATAGATTGGGCTATGCGTACGGCAACATAAAAACGCATAAAGATGGTTATCCTATTCGCCCAATTATAAGCCAGACACCGTCGGTCACATACAAACTGGCAAAAGAGCTCAACGCCTTGATTTCACCGTACTTGCCCGACGATTTTTGCATAAAGTCATCAGAAGAATTTTTGAAAATTCTGAAAGCGACTCAGCCCAACGGGAAAATGCACACGATGGATGTTGAATCTCTTTTCACGAATGTTCCTGTTGACGAGACCATAGATATCATTTGTAACCATCTCTACCGCAGCTCACAACAAAAATTCCAAATTCCTGAGGCGTATCTCCGAGAATTGTTGTGTGCCTGCACGAAAGAAGCACCGTTCTACGCACCAGATGGAAAGATGTACATCCAACACGACGGTGTAGCGATGGGTTCTCCTCTCGGCGTGCTTTTCGCCAATTTCTACATGGGCCACGTTGAAACAACTACGTTCGCAACAGAACCGACTTGCAAGCCACCAATATACGCCAGGTACGTCGATGATGTATTTATATGTGCCGAGGAAGACGCCGTACTTCAGTTGGCAAATCAGCTTCAGCGAAACTCATGTTTGAAGTTCACACATCAGCAGGAAGCGAATTGCAAACTGATTTTCTTGGACGTTGCAGTAGAACGACACGAGACCTCATTTTCTACAGCCGTCTATACGAAAAATACAGACCTAGGCTTCTGTCTGAACGCCGCTAGTGAGTGCCCGCAAGCGTATAAGATGAGCGTCATAAGGTCGTTCGTGAACAGAGCGATTACGCATTGCTCAACATGATCTGCAACGAGCACAGAGCTGAACAGAGTCCGGCAACTACTAGTAAACAACGGCTACGAACAAACGACCATTGATCATGTAATACGCGACAAATTGTCGAAATATATCGAAGAAGAGAGAAAACACAAAGAAACAATGACCATCAAATTGTACTACAAGAACATCATGTCTTCTGCCTATCGAGATGATGAGAACGCCATCAGAAGAATCGTCGATAGAAACGTGCAGCCAACAGAAGAAGGCACCAAGTTGCAGCTTGTCATTTATTACAAGACACGCAAAACACGCAGCTTAGTTATGAAGAACAGTTGCCTTCCCAAGACCAGCATGTTGCAAGAAACCAATGTAGTGTACCAGCATACATGTACAACTGGTGACTGCAGTCGCCGAAACTCGCACTACATTGGCTACACAACAACAACGCTGTCCAAACGAATTTCAGCACACCTTCAAGACGGAGCCATTGCCAGGCACTACCGCCAGCAGCATCAAATCAAAGTGGACCGAAAGACTATGGATGAGAAAACCGAAATCATTTACAGAGAAAATGATATCCGTAGGCTCAAAATAATTGAAGCTGTATTTATTAATAAAAATAAATGTGAAATTAACATTCAACAACAGCCAGATGTCGCCCTCCCATCCATGCGACACCAATCGACCTTGGCACATAGGTGCTAATTTTGTAACGACCGTTTGCCGCATAGGTGTCATTATGTAGGTGCCACATTGGCACATGAGTGATATATTGTCTCACCTTGTATATAAACACCGTTTATCGTGGACTGTTTGGTATTGTGTATTTTGTTTTGTATTGTGTTATATCTACTTCTCCTGACGATGGCTAGTGATAGCCGAAAGGTACCTCGAGGAATAAACTTCAGTGAACAACTGAGTGTGTTGTCTCCTGAACACAGAAAAATCGTGCGCAGCATAGAGAAGCTATCGTACCAGCACAACAGTGCCCAGATTGCTGTTGATTTCAACAAATCGTGCATACATAATGGCCTCCTTCCAAAATATATATATATATATATATATATATATATATATATGTGTGTCCATGTATGCATGTATCTGTGTGTGTGTGTGTGTGTGTGTTTGTGTGTCCATGTATGTGTGTGTCGATGTATGTGTGTATCTGTTTGTGTGTGTGCAAGTATATATATGTGTGTGTGTGTATGTATCCGTGAGTGTGAACATGTACGTGCCTTGAGGTTGCGCATGACCCTGCTGGCTCGTTTGACAGCGGTCAGAACTCTGCGCTGTGAGCGTCCTGAGCCGCCGGCAGTCGCCGCAGAGATGGCGCCACTGGAAGTGTGGTTGGTGGCAGCAGACGAGTTGTTTCCCTGAGAACCGTCTCTCGCCACGTTCATTTGCCCAACATCTCCGACAAAAAACGCCATGTCGCTGGTATCTGGCAAGTGAATATCAACACAAACACAAACACAAACACACACAGGCACACAGGAACACAAACACACACACGCATACAAACACACACACACACACACAAACACACACACGCACACAAACACATACGTACACAACCACACACACACACACAAACACACACACGCACACAAACACACACACAAACACACACACACACACACGCACACGCACACAAACACACACACGCACACAAGCACACACACACACACACGCACACACACACACATTCTTAAAATAATATAAAATTAAACTTAAACAAGACTCAATATATTTTCTTCCAAAACAGATAGAGAAAATTGACATTTCCACCTTTAACACTGGACGGTAGATTGCTGAAACAAGTTCAAATAACAAAATTTCTAGGAGTCACTATTGATGAAAATATGAATTGGTATGCACATATTGAAAACGTCTCAAATAAAATTTTGAGAACATGTGGTATATTACACAAAGTTAAACGTTCACTTACACAGCAATGCATTAGTAGTATATACTTCACTCTCATTTACCCCCACCTCATATATTGTGTACCAATCTGGTCATGCACGTGTCCATCTTATTTAAAACGAATAAAAGTTGCACAAAACAAAATTATTAGATGTATCATGAAGCTAAACAAGTTTGATTCAACAACAAATTCTTACTCAGCAATGAAATTACTACGTTTCGGCTCTATACGCGAATACTTCATAATCCTTTTTGTATATCGGCTACTATACGAACATAAGCAGATCGATGAAATTTTATATCGCTTGGACAACCGTTATCACAATATCAGAAATAATAATGACCTTGCGGTACCAAAATTCAGAACAGAGTTTCTTCAAAACATCCTACTATATCGAGGAGCAGAAATTTGGAATAATTTATCTTCGGAAATATATTTCTTAGAAGCATCTACCTCACTAAAACAGTTAAGAGAGAAACTGAAAAATCACTTCCTGAATAGAACTGACGCCGACCATTAACATTTTCCTGCAATGATAACGGATTCATTTTCATATTCGCCCACGTATTCATTATATATCTTTATCCACGTTCAAAGTGCTCAGGGGCTGCATGATGCAGTTTATAGCGCTTGCGCTCTTCCTGTGTCACTTTGTTCGTTTTGTTCAATAATAATAATAATAATAATCTACGTTTACTGCGATCTGTATGCATGTACGTGTGTATGTGTGTGTATCTGTGTATATATGAATGTGTATATATATGTATGCATGTGTACATATGATAATTATCGTGATAATTGATTGTTAATTGAATCCGTTTCATTCATTTTTACATGTTCGTCTAAGAGCAGTTGCTCGACGAACATAGCCGTATGTCTGTTTTTTCTGATGATTTTCGTGTGAACCGTTTTTTTCCTGGCAATAAATTTACAATTTACAATTTCAATTTACAAACATACGCACACAGGAACAAATTTAGATATGGAGTTCCTCCGGTTAACAACACAGGAAAATTCTGTAATACAAATGTATGTTTATTTCTGTAATTATCATGTTTCATCGCTATATCAGCCTATACCATGTGTGGTACATGAATGAATGTTTACATTGTTTTTCCAATGGACAAGTGAATGACCCAAAACAAGGCGACGAATGTGTGGTATTCTAACATCAAACTGGTACAGCTCATAAACCAGATGCATATAGACTCAATATAAATGCTACTTAAGCCATTAAATCACACATCACAAATGTACATCAGTAGTGTAGTGGTAACACATGCGCTCTTAGCACAAGAGGACCCAGGTTCCAATCCGAACGGAGCTAATACTTTCTATCCAAAAAAGCACGATCCTGATCATAGAGATGTAGGTTGGGTCCAAAACTAAACAAACGCCTTAGTCAAATACCCCGGTCCTTGTGGTACAATAGCTTAGAGGACTGCAAACGGGTTTCATTGTGGAAAAAACCAGAAAACCTCAGCCGAAAGTCTTGAAATATATACTTATGCACTCTTAAAACAGTCGAACATGTAGAAAAAATGTGAACAAATGAAGATACAACAACATGGTGAAACAGATGTAGCGAATAAGATGAAGGAAGATTCCGGCACACGGAGATGAAGCAGAATATAAGTCATGCAGATGACAGTTGAAATCGCAACAGGAAAACTAGCAATATTGGGACCCACCGGCGGTCACGTGACGGCGAAGAAAGCGCAGCTGGCGCCGCCGCTCGGCGTGCGACAGCGGCCGCAACTGATGCAGCTGCTGACCATTGCGACACAGACACTGACGTCTCAAACGACGACTGCAACGCTCAATACGCCACCTGACACACACACACACACACACACAAAACCATGCGCCCACGCACATACATTACATATGGACATTGTACATTGCCATTATTATTATTACTATTATTAATTACAGACGAATACAATGTCATGGGAAGAGTGCAAACACTATCACCACCCTGCGGTGGCCCATGTGTACTGGAAGCGCCCAAAAGATTTAGAGATTAAGAGAGTTCGAAAAGTGAAGGTTGTAGTCGGTAAGATGGGATCTAACGAAAAAACAATCAAAATAAATGAACGTCGAATAAATGAAAATAAAATGAAAAGCCTTAATAAAAGTGTATATATATAATTGAGCCAGGTTTATTGGAAATGTCATATTGCCCTCCAGTCATGATATTGTGATTACCGTATTTGTTATAGATTACGCTGAACAAATTCGACAATATAAAAACATAAGAGGTTGCATCTAAAAGTCATCTGTTTATTCAATCGAAATTAACGCTAACGCAGAAATCGAAAACGTCCGTCACAAAACAAAAGGGAAAGAAATAAGACAGAAATAATAGACAGAAATAAAGTAATAAATACTATACAAATAAAAAAGTCATAGAAATATTAATTGAATACGAAGAAGAAAGAAAATTCTGCAATGTCGGAATATAATTTATGCTCTTTAGCTTGGTCAATTGACGTAGTTTAGAGCTAGGTTGGAATTATGCATCTTATCATAGAACATGTTATGATCCGTCTCGTAGCCGAGTGGCTAAAACGCACGCTCTGTGCTCTGTGCCCAGGGTTCGATTCCCTGGCGAGGTGAAACGTTTGGGTTCGTTTCTGAAAGGGTAGCCCAATTGTCGCAATGCGGGTTTTGTGTGCGCGCAGCCGTGCAGTTTATGTGCAGGTCGTGACTGCAAAACCCGTGTGGTGGCCGGACCTGCGGTGTGCCAGCCGGGGCCGTGAGGCTTTGCCCATGCATAAATTCACGCGAACACAGCCTTCTCTACTGCTGTGTTCAAATGCGTAAATTTATATTAAAAAAATATATGTTATGACATAAGCACGCTAGAGACGCGTAGGGCGTAAGGCGCAATGCAATTTTTATCCACATTTTGGACGTCACCTATCGTGTTGTCGGTAGCAGGCCCATTTTTGGCGCGGTGCGCTGCATTGCGCCGAATAATCGGCACGCTGACACGCCGAGTTCAGTTGCAAGGTGATGTTGACCTGGCCGCCGCGCTGGCCGTCGTCACGTGATGGCTTGATACGTCGAACACCAGGCTGACGACCGGCACTACACACAAGCACACATGCGCACACACACACACACATGAATACTCACACGTATTCAAGCACACAAGCACATGCATACACACACACACACGCATACATGCATACACGAATACTCACATGTATTAGAGCACACACACATTCAAGAACACAAAAATGCATAACACATAAATACATATACATATTCAAACAACTACAGATACATGCATACACTCACACATCCTAAACAAATAAATACACACAATAATACATATACATATTCAAACATACACAAACACACGCATACACACATTAAAGAACATACAAATACACACACGTACACACATATACATTTAAACACACTCATACGAGGTCCATTCAAAAAGTATCCGACCTTCGTCCACAAAGAAAAAAAATTTGCACATTTCATGAAAATTTATTCAATCACCTTCAAAGTACTCCTCTTGGGAGTGCACACACTTTTCCCACCGGTGCTGCCACTGCTGATAACATCTCTGGAATGTTGACTTTGGGATGCTGTAAAGCTCTGCTGTCGTTTCTCTCATTATTTCTTCTCTTGACTCAAAATGCTTCCCTTTTAGGGTTGTTTTCAGCTTAGGGAGCAGCCAGAAGTCACAAGGTGCCATGTCTGGTGAGTAGGGAGGATACCGAACAAGTGGAGTGTTGTTTTTCGGCCAGATAAACTGGGATCAGGTGGGCAGAATGAGCAGGTGCATTGTCATGGTGAAGTTGCCAGTTTTGCGCCGCCCACATTTCCGGTCGTTTTCGTCGTAGAGCATCTCGAATGTGTCGCATAACCTCCAGATAATACTGCTTATTAATTGTCTGTCCTGCTGGTGCGCATTCATGATGCACAATATCATTGTAGTAAAAAAGCATGTCAGCATTACCTTGACATTGCTGCGAACCTGTCGTGCTTTTTGGGTCTTGGTCTCTGTCCTTGCTTGAAGCGATTATACCACTCCTTTATCTGTGTTATACTCATGGCTTCAACGCCAAAAGCTTTCTGAATATTCTGTATATTTTGCACTTGTGTATCGCCAAGCTTGTAGCAGAACTTAATGTTGTAGCGCTGCTCGATGCGTTCTGACATGTTGTGTAAGGACAAAAATCCGACGAGCTCGTGTTGGACGTCTGCACTCTAGCACTCACAGGCGGGTACTGCTACACACTAGAGCTTTTCAAATTTACACGCATGACTAGTAGGAGTGCTGTCTACTCCCACATAACTATGTTGCTGATTGGTGAATTATTTGTTCTTTTATGGACCAAGGTCGGATACTTTTTGAATGGACCTCGTATAGCATGATTGTATCCCTTTATAGCGCGAAATCGTATCCACTTCTTAATCAACTCGAAATAAATTTATCCATATATATATTATAATTAAATTGTGTGTGTGTGCCGGTCACTGACGATTCGACAATAAACGAAGACGGCCAGCGAGACGTCACCGATGACGTCACAGACGGTGGGCGTGGCTCGGCGAGTAGCAGTGGCAGCAGCGAGCGGCCGTCCATGTGATGAGGCGGCGGCCACACGCCGGCCATCTGCAACAACGTCGGAGTCACGTCCACGTTCAACACTGGCTGCGACACGCTACTCACTCTCACACACACACACACACACACACACACACACACACACACACACACACACACACACACACACACACACACACACACACACACACACACACACACACACACACACACACACACACACACACACACACACACACACACACATTTTGTATCATTTATTAAAACATATATGTTGTGTTGTTACACCTATAGCCAACATACATGCTGGGTATAGCTACAAGGCAATACAAGCACACACAAACACACACACACACACACGCATACACACATGCTGGCACGCGCGTTCATTCGCTAACAACTTTGACGTTTAATCAGGATGGCATTGACGCTTATCCCTTAGAAAATTACAAAAACCAGGTATTGCCTGCACTAAGCATACGAAAACACGTCATTGACACACACTCACACACACTGACACACACTGACACACACACACACACACACTGACACACTGACACACACTGACACACACACACACACACACTGACACACACTGACACACACACTGACACACTGACACACACTGACACACTGACACACACACTGACACACACTGACACATACACTGACACACACACACACACACACTGACACACACTGACACACACACACACACACACACACACACACACACACACACACACACACACACACACACACACACACACACACACACACACACACACTGACACACTGACACACACACACTGACACACACTGACACATACACTGACACACACTGACACACACTGACACACACACACACTGACACACACACACACACACACACACACACACACACACACACACACACACACACACACACTGACACACTGACACACTGACACACACACACTGACACACACTGACACATACACTGACACACACTGACACACACTGACACACACACACACTGACACACACACACACACACACACACACACTGACACACACACACACACTGACACATACACTGACACACACTGACACACACTGACACACACACACACACTGACACACTGACACACACTGACACATACCGACCTCATCAACACCGGCATGTTTATACATCACACACCCCCGCACATTCCTCATATATAAACACTCATGAACAGTGGAAAGGACACACACACACACATACAGACAGACACAAAGTTAAACAGATATACACATTATACATAGTCGGCCATCCAAATAGCGTACTCGAAAGGACCGAGAAAAAAACGTTCTCTCACGGTGTTGGCTATTTGTAGGCGTGCTTTCCAGCAATGGTAATGAATCCTTTTAACCAGAATGGTTGATTTTTCACAAACTATTCGTTTATTATTGACCAGTTTGCATGCTTCTCAAATGATTCTTGCAACATTTTTCATACCCCATAAAATTATTCAGCTGCATTCTTGGGAATTCTTCAAAATTCTTCAGTTTGCGGACGCCATGGATTTGGTAAGCTGCAGTTTGCAGGAGAGTCCTGTTCCATCAATGTTGAACACATTAGTTGGCTCAATTTGTTCATCTAATATCTCAACATGCAGCTTCGACACTCGATCAGCTCGTTGATTGCTCCTTTTACTCGTGAAATATTATTGAGCATTATGAAATTGAGTTGCTGAAACTTCACCAGCCAACCTTGCTGGTTAGTAATTTTTTCACACCGAATTGTTCAGTGAAATTTGTTACATTGTTTAGAATGCGTGGACCGATAATGAATACAATCTTGATCCGTTGATATTTTAACCAAGCAATAGTTGCTCGCTGCACTGTATCATCATAAATTTTCATTTGCTCCATACTTCTTTTGGACTTAATTAAATAGCTTTCCCTAATCCTTGTAATGAATTAATTCCATAAATTCCAGAGTCAAATCTTTACGTTGTTGATTATCGTGAAAGCGTCTCAGCTGCAGTAATCCCGAGAACGTGAAAACATCACTTACATCACCGTCTATTCACGCTAGAACACTGATTAACATGCTAATGTTGCACTTGCCAGTAATTGTACAAGTTCATGTGTCACGCACACACGTGCACAAAAACACATGACTTGTACTGGAAAACTACAAGGTTGAACCGAAGTTGTTTCACGGCTATATCAACAGCCGTACCAAAATAAAAAACAAAATTCAATGTATAGCGGTAATTGGGCAAAGATATACGACTGACGATGATATATATGAGATTTTAAACGAGCGTATCCAATCGGTATTCACAGATGAACTAGACTGCACGATGGAAGGAGAGCATTCACCGTCTAGAGAAATGGAGGCGATTGTGATTACCGTATATCAAGTGCAAACAGAAATGGAGTCGCTCCAAAGATACAAATCGAGCGGACCTGATGACATAGCGAGCTATGTGCTGAAAGAATGCGCCGAAACACTATGCAAGCCTTTGAAAATTATTATGAAAAACTCAATGAGAAATGGCAAATTGCCAACACTATGGAAAGAAGCCCACGTTACACCGCTGCTTAAAAAAGGCAACGGTGAAGATCCGAAAAATTATAGACTGATCTCGCTGACAAGTGTCGCATGCAAAATTATGGAAAAAATTATAAAAAAACAGTGGGTCAATTATCTGGAAAGCAACCAAATTATTACTCAAAGTCAATTAGGATTTAGAAGTAATAGATCTATAGCAGTAAATCTTGTCAGTTTTTACAGTCGTATTACTGAGAATATACAGGAAAGAGGACAGTGGACAGATGCTGTTTACATAGATTTTGAAAAAGCATTCGACAAGGTCCCTCACGATAAATTACTCTACAAGTTGAGGACCATCGGAGAAATCAACGAGGAACTGGAAACATGGATTGGAGACTTTTTGAAAAATAGACGAATGAGAACGTGTCTCAGAGGACATTTCTCGTCTTGGCGGAAAGTGGAAAGTGGTGTGCCTCAGGGCACTGTGCTCGCACCAATCTTCTTCATGATATACATTAATGATATTGAAAAAACCGTTCCGAGTGGCGTGTATATGAACTTGTTTGCAGATGATATTAAACTACTAACAAATATGTCCTGCATAGAAGATTGTCAGACACTGCAAAAAGGTTTGGAAGAACTATCAAGCTGGAGTACAAGATGACAAATTCCATTTAATGTCGAAAAATGTCATGTTATACGCTTTGGAAGAAGGCAAGAACGGCCTTTCTGGAGGTACAAGTTAAACGATATTGATGGAATAGTTCACAGCAGCCTTTCACCAGAAAGTCACATTTCAAATATAGTCAAGAAAGCGAATAACAAGATAACGAAGATAAAAGCAGCATTTTCGTACATTGATGAGGGGATACTAGCGAAATTGATTACATCCACCATTCGGCCAGCATTAGAATACGCAGAAATTGTTTGGAGTCCACATTTACAAAAACATATAGAAAAAACTGGAGAAGGTACAGAAATCAGCCACCAAAATTTGAGGAACCATCAAACATTTGGCATATTTCGACAGACTAAAAAAGTTAGGTTTGATAACGCTAGAAGAAAGGAGAGTTAGAGGGCATTTGATCTCAGTTTATAGATGTCTTACGGGGAAGGATAAAATGGAAAATCGGAAGTTGTTTCAATTCTCAAAATCTAATAGGAATCACAGTTTTGGCCTACAAAAACGCAGGATTAAAAAGGACATCCAAAAATAATGTTTCCCAAACAGAGTAGTAGATAGATGGAATAGGTTGCCAAGCGACGTAGTGCACCAGCCAACGATACAACTGTTTAAGAAGCCATATGACAGCTGGAAGGCGGGAGTCACGCGCCTCTGACTCATTCCTGCGAAGACAACTAGTAAGAACAACTAGTAAGAACACACACACACACGCACGCACACGAACAAGGCCTTAACAAGCTGGTGGGGGCAGAGTCATATATACCTGCCTTCACATCCCACATAAACACGTCAGGCGATTTATACTCAAGTATTTATATACTCAAATAGTTTGTATATAATACGTAAGGTATTTTGGATAATTGCATGATCTAGGTGGCTTCAGTACAGTATATATATATATATATATATATATATATATATATATATATATATATATATATATATATATATATATATATATATATATATATATATATTAATAATATTGCCTTTGAATGGCGTGTGTCTACACAGAATGCACACACACATTGACAATGAGGCATGCGCATTCACAGCACATGTATAAGTCACTCGTATCTACCAATCAGTCTGCAGCAGTTAGCTGTTGTCATCAGACAAGCTGGAGTCAGTGTATTCCATATATCTTCCATTTAAGAAGCGCAGAACCACCATTTTCCTCTATTTAGAGGAGTGCTATATGAGTGGAGACCGCAAGCTTATTACGCTTTTTGGAGGTCCGCTATTTGAAAAATCGACTGTAAATGAAAACGTATGCATAAAAAAGAATAGCAAAGATAATATCTTAAAAAATAAAATAGAAATCAAGAAGGTACAGACAATAAGACAAAAAAAAATAATAAAACAAGCAAGACTTAAAAGCAGAGAAATATAGACAAGCCGAGAAGCCCTTCTAAACAATGAAATAAACGAGAGAGAAAAAGAAAGAGACGAAAAAGAAAGACAACAATAGAGAGGGGTACGAATAGAAGGGCAGACGAGACAGTGTGTGACACTGACACTGATCCGGCCGGCACGCCGGGACCTCGCACGATCAGCGGCACGCGAATGTCAAACTCGAACGCCGTTGTTTTGCCCTTGACCAGGCCGAACTGGCCGAGGTGATAGCCGTGGTCCGAGGTGAATACAATGTACGTGCGGTCCAGCTCGCCAGCCTGCAATAAACGCTCGTAAACCTGCACAAACACACACACACATACATATACACACTCAGAACCACCCAAACAACCATACGTACCTCCATAAAAACATACAAAATACGTACACAAACACTCATGCATACATACATAGCCCACGCACGCACACACATACGTACACAAACACACATACATACATAAGTGTACAAACACACATAGACATAGACTTGGTCTGTCTCATTAACCACCGCACAAGCGGTGACAGACCCTCTGGTGGCAGCCATCGAGGAGTTCGTGGACACCATGTGCCCGCACTTCAGCACGAGCGAGCCACTGCACCAGCGCCATATGGATGACCGATCTTCCTCCGTCCGCCAGCAGCATCTCCTCGGAAGCGAGGATCAGCTGTGCCGAGCCCGTCTCCTGGCCGCAGCCGCTCCTCACAGCGGCGATTGGCTGTCAGCGCTGCCTGTCGCCAGCCTCGGCTTGCTGCTGCCAGACCAAGCCGTCCGAGTCGGCGTGGCGTTGCGACTTGATGCCGCAGTGCAGGAACCGCACAGGTGTCGCTGCGGTGCCACAACTGACAGGTGGGGCCACCATAGCCTCTCCTGCAGTCGCAATGCCGACCGCCTGCCACGCCACACGGCGCTGAACGACATCATTCGCCGCAGTTTGGCGACGGCAGGAATCGCCGCGGTGCTGGAGCCACGAGGCCTGGACCGCGGCGACGGCCGCCGACCGGACTGAACTACCGTGTTCCCAGTGAGGCACGGAAAGTCGCTGCTCTGGGACGTACCTTCGTCACACATTCTGCGACACACATCTGCTGGACGGCGCAGTCACTCCCGGGGCAGCAGCGCGGACGGCGGAAAACCGAAAGCGGCGGCGCCACGCGCAACTGTGCCAGCGGTACGATTTCGTGCCGCTGGCTATCGAGACCACCGGCGTGATGGGGACGTCCCTGGACGACTTCATCAAGCTCCTGGGCGGAATAATCAGTGAGCGTTCAGGGGAGACGCAAGAGATGGCCTGGTTTCGGCAGCGAATAAGTCTGGCCGTCATTCGTCGCAACGCCGCCTCCATTGTATTGTAGTTTTGTGAATATGTGTACATGTTTGTAAATATATTCGTTTGAAAAAAACACTGACACACGAATGCAATGCGGTAGTGATGCATCGACCTTGTGGTTCGAAGCACGGCTGATCAGCAATATGTGCACATATTCGTCACCTGACGCTCATCCAGGAAAGTCAATGTATGGGGATATTAATTCGTTCATGTGTTTACCCATTGCTGATCCATGCCTAGTACTGTATATAGTACTGTATAGTACTATACTATACAGATCCATGCATAGTACTGTATAGTATATAGTAATGTATTCTTACTAGTAGTATTCACAGTAATCAGTCAGAGGCTCGTGACTCCCACCTTCCAGTCATGTCCTGTTTCTTATTGAACAATTGTGTGGTTGATTGATGGACAATGTCGCTGGGTAATTTATCACAGATATATATTGGTCTATTTAGGAAACTATATTTATGAACGTACTATTTTATCCTGCGTTTTCGTAGGCTAAGCTTATTGTTTTTGCTGAATTTTAAAAATACAAACAACTTACGGGTTTCAATATATTACTATCCGGTAATATACCTACAAGCTGTGATCAAGTCTCCTCTAACCCTCCTATATTCTAGTGTTGGCAAACCTAACTTTTTCAGTTTGTCTAAATAAGCTGACTGAATGAGGCTTTCTAATATTTATGATATTACTGTAATGATACGCTGTTCATAGCGATACTGTTCACAGTGACAGTTGAATTGATCATAGATAGTTGAGGATCAGTGCTCTTGGCAAAGTTTAGGCACCAATATCTGACAATGTGTGTGTGTGTGTGTGTGTGTGTGTGTGTGTTGCACGTCACTTGTTGCACGGCATCGTCGAGTGATTGCAGCGCTTGCAGCCGCTTGGTCATGAGAAAGTCGGTGAGCGCCATCTGGCGGTCGTTCATGGAACCAAGTCGCTGTAGCAGCCAGTACTTGTCGGTGTTGGGCGCGTGATTGTATGCTGGTGTGCTGTGTCACATACACACACATACACACATTGTACAGTATGATACACAGTCATGATTAGTTAGCACGTTTCTTGCTACTGACGAAGTTGCCCTACTGTGCCATCCCCCATTTTCATAATTAAGTTTTGTTTTTAAGTTAAGTTTTCTAAATTAAGTTCTTTTAAATCTTCATTAAGGGATAGTTTCAATAAATTGGTGTGTAATTTTAAAAAAATTACCGTCTATAGCGTTTTTAGAAGAAAAAATTAAAAACCGCACCATTGTGATAAATATTATTGCAAATTTTATCACAGCGGTGGGAAAGGTTGTGTCAGCGTGTAATTTTGCCACACGGTAGTTTTGCAGCCGGCACACAGAGAACTGCACGACTGCACAAAAACTCGAGCCAAACGTAACAGACGCTTACATACATATGTAGCTGTCAGTGGATGATCCAGAATGCAATCATTTTGGGGTGCTGAATTATGTATGAGTGACTAGGTAGCGTGTGAAGGTCATGACTTGGGGCATTTTTCAATAATATACATACACAATACACACATATCAACAAATTCTACAGAAATATACTTGTATTGACCTCATTGAGTGAACCTCTTGGTTATGAGGAGTTGATGGAAACATTTGGGGAGTTCAATCCCCTGAACCCCTCTCTGGATCGACCAGTGCAGTAATAATCCTAAAGTTAATCGTCCAATTAACGAACTCGAATGAACGAATGAAAAGGCGTTTTTCGCCCGTTTCGACTAGTTTCAACTAGTTTCAACTAGTTTCAACTAGTTTCAACTAGTTTCGACTAGTGTGGACTAGTTTGGACTAGTTTCGCTCACGCACTGGTGTGAGGAGACGTTGAAGAAGAGATGCGCGTGCTGAGGCGCCGAGTCCTCAGGTCCGTGCGGCGTGGGGAAGCTGAGTGTCAGAAGCAGAGGCTGAGAGTGGCCCGCTCTCCTGCTCTGATCGAGAAAAGACATGGATTCGTTGACCACCACGCTGGGCAGATAGTCCTGATAAATGACAAAAATGGTGGGTCATTTTCTACGAATGTGGCGCACACACTAGTGATCATGTTTTTGTCAGATCTATTTTATTACAAGTCTTGTATGAAAATTTTAATTTGCAAGCAAATTTATCAGTTTGCATCAAATTTTACTCTGTAATTCAACTTCTACGTAAATATTTTACTGCTTGAATTTCATTTCTAATTCTTGTACGCTAAAATACAAAATTCCAGGCGGGGTATTTGCTGCTTCACGCTGAATCAGTCTTGATTCACTACCGCCCCACAATTTCAACGTGAGCAAGCACAACAGGCAACCCGATGGAATTTGCATTGTCTTTGTGCATAATTCTAGTTGTCTTGTTACGATCAACCTTTCAACCTTAAAAAATTAAAACCTTAGAACCTTTGCTCCTGAATTTGCCCGCTAATTCCCGTATATTACAACTTGCACTAATCAAAATGGCATGTTATCACGCGACCCTTCGATAGGGCCCACAACAGGCCCACGATATGAACCACGATGGGGCCCACAACAGGCCCACGATGCAGCTTAGTGCAGGGCCACGATGGGACCCTATATGGGACCAGCCACAGTCCCACGGCGGAACCACAATGAAACCGGCAACGAACCCATAAAAGCCCGTAATGGGACATACTACGGGACAGCGGTTGGACCCACGATGGGAGCGACAATGGGAGCGACGGTGGGCGCACCTGATGGTAGTTGTGTCCGTGGTGGTGCAGTTGGCCGTTGATGTTCAGTGTGTAGTTGTAGTACTTGCTGTTGCCAATAAGCGCCGACCAGTGATGCCAGCCAGGTGGCACGCGCTCGCCACTGTAGCGATTCATGTACTTGCCGAAAAAACCGGTTCTGTCGGCGCCAAGACACACACACACACACACACACACACACACACACACACACAAACATGCATACATACATACACATATACATACAGACACATAACTACATGTACACATACACACATACATAACATTACATTACATTAGGTAGATATTTATATAGCGCCCAAGACACATATATACACATACATATACATTGCAAGAGAGAAACGATAAATACATGAATATGTAAACAACAGAATGCTTGCATAATTAGCAATTTATTAATACAATGCCTAATAATTAGTAATGATTATCAATTAATAAGCTACGCTATTCACAGGCTTGAATATTAAGCATGCTGTATGTATGTGCATGTGTATAATTTAATGAAGTCATGTAATATCGTGTATTGCACCCTACCAATGACTTTTCTAGTACAATATAATTCACCACTCAAATACAAATACATACACACACATATATATACATACACCTACATACATACATATACATACATACATACACACATATATACGAACAGCGACAGAACAGCCACGATATCACAAGTTCCTTGATAATCTAGTATGAGAGTGTATATATGTGTGTGTGTGTGTGTGTTAATGAGCGTGCATGCAACCTGTAGCCGGCTTGTTGCAGATAGGTTGCATAGGTGCGTTGTTCGTGTGATTTGGCCCAGGCCGGGCTGCTGCAGTTATCATGGTTGGTGAAGACCTGTCGCCAATCAGAACCCGGCTGCCATTATGCATACTCAACTGCATGCGCATATATGACCGTGGCTATAACAATTGCCACCGTAATCACCCCAGTAGAGCACTACTCCACGTTTGAATCGAAAAACTGGTCTTTTTTGACATAACCAAGTATATCGCTCCCCTAAATTTTCAGATTTTTTTGTTAAAAAGTGTTCAGGTTAATTATAAAACACAATTATTGTTCATAAAGAACGAAATGCCTATATTGTTGATAAAGAATGACTTGAGTGACGCCTACACAAGTTGTTCACCGTGAACTTTCACGCGATAAGATGAACTATTATTCGGCAGCTGAGCAAAACTAAACTATAGGGCTGTTCCGACTTGGATCATCAATAAAGCAGTTTTCTCGACTCCTGCTACTTGCCTCTCTGTATTAAATTGAATAATAAAATACCACAAACGTACCAGTAAAATGTATCACATAATTTGATCTTCCCTTACACAGAATTTGACTTTGAAACTGGGATTTCTCACATACTCAAGTATAATGCTGCTGCCACAACTTTTCATGTTGAAATTTGACACGAAAATGGGAGTTGATTATACTTGGGTGATTAAGGACTATGCCAGTGGTTCCCAATCCTGAGTCGCCACTCAAAGTTGGGTCGCCAAGCCATTTTACTGGGTCGCTATAGGGTTCGTAGAGAGAAATTATTTTGCCACTAAGATATATTATAATTTTACATTGTAATAATTAATATACATTATGCCTAGTCTCAGGATTCTTAGCAGACTATAATTAAAATATAATGATAATTTGTTCAAAACAAATCATTATTATATTAAATTAATACTAAAAACATAATCATCACATAAAAAGCCAATTAGTATATAAATGAAGGCTTGAGTTGCGAAACTTGATGTGTGCATAATTTTGGGTAGCTGCCAAAAATGGCTGAGAATCCAAATTACAGATCCCAGACAAATTGTGGTCTAGGGAGATAAAAATATTGCATATTGTTATGCTCAAACAACTACAGAATACAACCGCATTTATAACAGACTTGACCCAAATGAATTTGATAGAAAATACTTTCCCCATTCACAGTAGATAAAGCTCAAAAGTTGCAGTTTTTTGTGGAATATTAATCAACTTTGCTCACGCATTATCGTATGATCATAACAAAAACAAATACGATCAATATGAACATAATTATCATTAAAATTCGCTGAAATATCACAGTATTATCACACGACACGAGAAAAATCAAAATTTTCTACCATAACGCGCATATAATTAATCTATATTCACATAGACTTATTTCAATATGCAAAATAATTTACAAATACAGTTTTCTTCTCTTGTTACCGCATGTTCAAGTTTAAGTTGAAGTAAACAAGAAATAGTATCGATTCAAGTAATGGTAATTCGTGTTGGTGTTTCCTTATGAAACTGCTTCCTGAACCGTATTTGCACTTCAACTGCGTTTTCATACTTCCAGTAACATATTAAGTTAATTTTCTTTACTTCAAAGTTTAGTATGGCTACAATAATTCGTTTTAATGGATTTATTCTGTAAGGACAAAATGAATAATTGAGTATACATGTTTGGGACATCTTGTATATTTACAAATATATTTTATCTGTATTTTTTCTGGTGTAACAAGTAACAAACTGGTGTATTGAAATTTTGTTGTTGAAATATCCGATCAATTTTATTTGTTTCAATGTCACTTACAATACAGATTTCGTACACAAATATAATACTTGTCTGGTAATACGTCATATATTACAAGAAATACGTTGTGCATGTATGTATGTATGTTTTGTGTTCATGTGTGTGTGTGTGTGTGTGTCTGTCACCTGGTGGTTGTGCACCAGCATGCCGGTGAGGAAGGTGCTGCGAGACGGACAGCACAGCGGTGTGGTCACATAACTGTGCTCAAACGTGGCGCCCTCCTCGCGCAAGAACCGCCGCAACTTGGGCATATACTCCAGCGATCCTGCACCACACACACACACACATACACACATACATACACACACAGCTGGTAGACAATAAGTCGCAAGAAGACGTTATCCAGAGATCTGACGCTAGTTATACATTGTGTGACACTATGTATATGTATGTGTGTGTGTGTGTGTGTGTGTGTGTGTGTGTGTGTGTGTGTGTGTGTGTGTGTGTGTGTGTGTGTCAGGCCATGTGTGAGCACGCTACATACACACAAGCACACACAGAGACAGACAGACACACACAGACACACAGCAGATCACCCACACAGAGACAAACAGACACACACAGACACACACACAGAGAGACAGATGCGAGACACTGCGAGACACTGCGAGACACTGCATGCGAGACACTGTGCAAGCACATCGGTCGAAAGATCACAGAGCGCACAGGCGAGAAGCGTGAAACTGCCTGGCTAATTCAGCGAGTTAGTCTGGCCATCATGCGCGGCAACGCTGCCTGTGTCTTGTTGTGATAGTTTTTACGTAATATGAACAATACATATGCACATACATAGAGAAAAAAAAGAAAAAAAAAGAGAGACAGACAGACAGACACAGACACAGACACACACACACACACACACACACACACACACACAGCAGAACACCCAGGACAGCACAGTTCAGCAGACAAAAGTCAAACAGCTCCCAATCAAAAGAACATAAGCTGAAATATAACCTCATCATAGCAAATACAACGAAATACTCCTCAAAAAAATGACCTCGATATGAAGAATGTGAACAGTATGTGTGTGTCTGTCTGTCTGTCAGTCTGTATGTGTGTGTTTGAACACACCCAGCTCTACATCCAAGTCGTCCGCCATCATAATGACAATGTTAGGCCGTTCCCCGCTGGGAAGAGAAGGAATCGTCCACTGGAGACGTTCATCATCCTCATCATCATCAGCCACTGGTCCTTCAATTTCACCATCGAATTCACTGTAATCATTGTCTGCCACAGCTTCGACAGTTGCATCGTCCTCTTCAGTAGAATCATCAAGAACAGCACCGCTATCACCACCAATTCCTTCAACCAGCTCAACATCAGCCATGCCATCGGCTTGATGATCATGATCGTCGTCGTCGCCATGATTATGTTGAGCGTCTGGCTGGACGCTGGTCTCATGATCTCCGTCAGTCGCCAGCCACCACAGACCCTCCAGCTCCTGCAGCAGACGATTCACAGTCGTCCAATCGGATGTCTCCCTCGTCTTGTTCGCTGAAACGTCGGACTCCACAGATCCCGCCTGCTGTTCGGTCAACACCGCCTCCCCAGTGAGAGGCGCTGCCGTAGACTTCGAGCTGACGCTAGACTCTACAAGGGTCGCTGGCTGATGTGTGGCAAGTTCAGTCCGTCTGTCCTGAAAACCCCGCTGGCTATCAACACTGTCAACTGCCACATTTGTCACTGTCACATCGGTCAAATCAGCCGTCGCTGCCACAACGATCGCGACCGCCGTCAAGAAGCCACGCCACGCCAACATCTCGCCCTGACACACACACACACACACATGCATACACTTTCCTTACCAGCAGCTGAGAAGCATTGCATACTGTTGTTTAATATTCATTCTACATACAAACAGTTTGGTCCAGAAGAAGACCAAAACACATGAGTCACTCGATTCCAACTTCAAACATACTCACTATGGTTGATAACATTGAAACCGACGTGTTAAACAGCAAAGCGATAGCAAATGCACCATAACTGGGCAAAAATACACGCACGTTAATACCACAAATATAATTATTATTATTATTATTATGAATGCAAATTACAGGCAAGTCCAGTGACATGGAAACAGTGTAATCAATATCACCACCACGCGGTCCTCCATATAATGGAATCGCCCAAAGCAGACTCATCACATATAACTACCGAAGAAGATACGCACATCAAAAAGCAATTGATTACAAAAGCCGGCCGTAACAACGGGACAAGAAATACAAAGGTTAAAAGTTTGAAGACCTCAAGTGATAGCTGCTAGAGCTTATGATCACACAGGTGTGTCCCGTGCAGCTCGCTGCCACCGCAAAAACCGACCCTCTCCACGCTATGGCGCCATAAGGACGGAATACGTATTGAATTGAATTGAATTGAATTGTATTGAGCACTCGTCCACTAGGTGGCTATTATGAGTACCTTACATTATCAATGCCTCGGCTTTACACTTCACAATACACTGAAAACAATCACTAATCACTACTATCACTACTCACAAACTAATCACTACTATCACTGGACGTTGTCAGAAAGTTCAAAACACACAGGTTCAACAAAATCCAAACACTCGCAGAATTACAAAACGAGGACGAGCCCCGGCCGCATGCGTACACCAGCACCGCGCTCGGTAGACTCTCCTCTTTAGTCGCTGCTCTGCTCGGATTTTAAGAGAGGGCCACCCCCCAAAATGCATGACACAGCACATGACTGATATCTGGTACCCATTTACTGCTAGGTGGACAGGGGCTGTTGGATTATAGAATTCGCCCAATGAAATTCTGCTCCGCCGGGCTTCGAACCACGGACCTCCTGCTTGTGAGGCGGGTGTGCTACACCACTACACCACAGAGTCCAACAGATCGCAACTGAAGAGCGACTCTATGTGAGAAACCAACTACCAGAATTCCAGTCAGGCTTCTCCACGCTGTGGTGCCTGATACAGAGGATGTTTGATGAAGCCTCGTCTCCACAGATAGCTCGACACAAACCCTCACTGATATTTGGTATCATTAACTGCATGACCAGACGGCAGATAGTGTGGACTACAGTGACCTGACTAGATCTACCACGGCATAGACAGGGAATCGAGCCCAGAACACCAGACTGTGAGTTTGGCATTCTGACAACTTGGCTGCAAAACTAGTGCCAACAAATCAGCATCAATTCTAATAAACAAAGAAAAGGATGAAACTTACCCTTAGCACATACAGCAATGGCACGAGTGGTATAAGCAATATACCACGAACCACACTCACACACATGCACACACACGCCTACACACACACACACACGCACACACACACACACACACACACACACACACATACAAAGAACACACACCCACCCACGAAGAAACACACATGCACTTTCACGCATTGAGAAGCAAGGGTGGATACATGCAGATACGATGTGAGGTCTAATGTCCTCTATCCCCCCCAGAAAGCAATACTTGGGTCCTGCATTATAAATACAACACCATTATAATAGAGGTCCGACTTTAGCAAAATGAGGTTACGAGTAGCCCCTCGGTCTCCAATACGCTGGGGACACGCGGGACCCCCGACACTAACCCCCTCACCCGACTGGGGGGTGCGGGGAGCGGTTGATACAGCTCTGCACACAGAAAGCCATATTTGGGCATCAGAGTCTGTGCAAATGCATGACCGGGACACAGAGATGGAAATGTCTCCAGGTATTAGCAGGGCGAAACACTGACATGTGTGCAGGCCTACCTAATACAAAACGGAAACTTTTCCATGGAAAATACAAAGGAATTTACACTTAGTTGTGCGTTATTTGCTTGAGATTTTCGGCTTATGGAAAGGAGAAAGATGGCCGTTCATACCCCCCGATGAATCCGCCCGTGACAGGCGGTGTCTTTGCACGCTGAAACCAACCACCATTACACGCGGTGAAATCCACATGTACACACACACTTACACACACACACACGCAATAACACACATAGACATGCACACATGCACGAATAAACATCACGTCATTTGAAACAAAAATAATGCCGTAAATTCAACAAACTGTACTGTGTGTGATTTCGAGTGTGTATACATGTGCGTGTGTCTTTATGTGTGTGTGTGTGTGTGTGTGTGCGTGTGTATGGGTGTGTGTGTTTGTGTGTATGGATGTGTGTGTGTATGTATGCATGTGTATGTGTATGTATGCATGTGTATGGGTGTGTATGGGTGTGTATGTGTATGTATGCATGTGTATGGGTGTGTATGTGTGTGTTTATCAACATGAAAGCATGCAGCCAAGCATGCAAATTATTTCAGAATGGCCAGTATCCGCTATCTGCAACGAAAAAACACAAAAACACACACACATACACACACGCATGCATACATACACACACATATATATATATATATATATATATATATATATATATATATATATATATATATATATATATATATATATATATATATATGTGTGTGTGTGTGTGTGTGCGTGTGTGTGTGTGCGTGTGTGTATGTGTGTATGTGTGTGTATTTTTGTGTTTTATACATATATAAACAAGGCGAAGAAAAAGTGCGAGGAGATGCAATGACAGCGAAGAGAAGGGGGAGGGGCGATGGGGGGGGGGGGTGAAATAGAACAGACGTTTCTGCTTCGTGACGGTGCAATGATATCAAGTCATCAATTGATAAAATTAGCCGATTTTGCCACTAAGCAGCTTACTGTCGCATTAGTCGGCTACAAGTCTCATGAAACACATACCTTCGCCTCTAGACTGATGATTAAAACTATACCAAAATACCAGTATATTATATCCCCACCCATAAGTGAGCCGAAACGATTTTCATCTCATGCGTTATAGTAATTTTCTTCAATTTTCCCATTGTAATTGTTACAACGACATCATTAAACTCCAACTTCACTTAATTTTCCTCAGAAATCATCAGTTCAATCAACCATTCATTCATCGGCAACGTCTACATATCTAAATATCTACACTCAATTTCTACGGCAACAATCGGAAAAAGATTGATTTTCTGATAATTGATTTAAGATGATTGATTTGTTGCCGTAAAAAATTGAGTGTATATATTTGTGAAGGTGGGGCGAAGCTATCCAACTATCATTGGAGTATGCCTACATGCTAACTTCCTTCCATTATTTGTCTTTTAATCAACTAATAAATCGATGTTCACTTGTATTTTGAATTTATTGAATTACCTTGATTACTACGTCCAAAGCTCGTTGTCGTTCCAATACTCCACCGCGAAATAAGTGATTCGCAGCACTGTTCGAGTATTCAGTGTGCACTTTGAGGTCGACATTGTGAGATTCAGTCAACGTAAAGATATATTTACTTGGTTGATAGAAGTCAGCCAGTTCATCTCATCGGTGGTTCAAATACACCAAATTATGATACATTAAGAAGCAAAGATAATTTAAATACGATATTATCTATCAAATAAACACGATTTATACACCGTCTTTATCACTAATGCCAAAAAATGCCAACGTATCCACAACGAAGATAATACATGAACACTGGAAAGTATTGTAAAAACTTGCAGTTTATAACATAATTGTGGTAAGAATAATACTTATTAAATATCGATCATACCTCGTGCAGATCTTGAGTTACAAGGCACCCATTATTTACTGCATCTCACAAAAGTCACGCTCCGACGAGGGAGTGCATGTCAATGTTTATAAACTTCCAATAAGCCGCAATATTGTAATATTCGTCTTAAAATACATCCACTAACTAAGTAAATGCAATATTTAGGTAAATGTGCAATCGTAATTTTTGAATATCTTGAATTAGATAATTTTTAGAAATTATATGTGGCGTATACAAAAACTAAAAAATTAACACGTATGTGTATACCAAATACATGACATCTTACCGACTGAATTTCCGTGGTTGGGTGCTACAAATAATTATAATTATGATTATTCCAACGACACCTCATTGATACACACCGTTAATTATCCGTAGTCGCGTCCAGGCGTTAGTAAATAATTAAATGAAGACCTTTGCCGCATTTCTGAACTGTGTGAACGCTTAGGCATGGGGTATTTATAGCCCGAAAAGTTGGCTGGGGGATGACTATTAAATCACATTTCCCGATATCTATGCTGAACTCAGTTTATTGAGAATAATTTCATTAGAATCTGTGGTGCGTCACGTGTAACTGCGTCTCGCGCCACCTGGCGGTACCTGCCAGAAGCGCAGTGTCATGTGCAGCTATTTGTATGTTTGTGTGCCGTGTTGTGTTTGTTCGTCATTGTGCGTGTTTGACCTTGTGCGTATGTTTGTCTGTACTTGTCTTGCTCGTGTCTTGTTATATGCATGAATACAGTCGGTCCATAGAACTCGTCCTGTTTGAGTGTAACGCTCCGTGGCGAGCCAAACGCCACAAATCCTTATTGCGAAATGATAACAAATCACGACAAATGTTTGCTTTTGCAATATATGCAATATACTTTTCATTGACGTCTGCTTGCCTGATGCTTGAAGCATGATGTCTGTCATCCTCCGAGACT
Organism: Sacculina carcini; assembly: GCA_916048095.2. Lineage (NCBI taxonomy): Eukaryota > Metazoa > Arthropoda > Thecostraca > Sacculinidae > Sacculina > Sacculina carcini. The sequence continues at coordinate 4,159,215 of OU696574.1, read as the reverse complement.
CAACACAAATCCACGCCCTGGTTCCCATAAGTCTCTGTCGGTCGATGACAATTGACTGATTAAGTGAATTGAAACAAATATTTTAGGTGTCAGGGTAGTCCAGAATCGAACATTTGAAAACCATTTCAGCGGAGTAGTTGCTTCACTTTCTCAAAATTCGGGTGTTTTTCGAAAATTTGATTGATTTTTCAGTCGGACATATTTTCTGTTAGTTGTGCTCGCTGCTTCATTGGACCAGTAGGTTTACATGTGGTGGCAAATTTAATCTGGATTTTGGTAACTTCGACGACGTTATCAGCGTAATCGTCCTTAATTAAATTCAGCGTTCTGAGTATCATTTGAACGGCGAAGTCCTTGATACCTACGCTCCGGTGAAGTCAACTCGAAAAACCTATAAATATAATGAGTTTGCATCAGTCTGGAAACATAAGTACAAATAAACTTCGGTGTTGTTTCATTAATAAATGCAGTGAATTATGAAGCATGCTTGATGAAGATGTACGTCGCGACAGTCAGCTACAAAATTATAAATTGTCCGTAAATGAAACATTGAAGGCGACACACCTCTAAACCATATTGTACATCTTTCATTAACAAATATATAAATTTGAAATTTATAAATGCCAATAATTATGGTATGCCTAAACGATATTTATGTGACGCTTTATATTTATTAATTTATTGGATCATCGCTGTTGCAGATTTAATTTCATTTCATTTTCTCTGTTCTTTCCCTTGATTATTTCTTTGTTTTTTATTCCTCTTTTCGCACTCGCTTCATGCATTAGTGCTCAAAGTTGGCTCAGTTGGTCAATTGCATGATACCCTTTAACTATTTTAACTAACTAACTATTTTCGGTCCATTCAATTACAACATACATACCTCAATGAAAAGTATATTGCGTACATTAAAAATTCACATATTAATAATTGTTTACATTTTGTGTGTATGATTAGTTTTTGCTGTGCTGATTTTGATTATAATATACCAAATGAACTCAACTCAGCAGAATTATCGGGGGTGGGGGGTATAATTGCATATTCATGCTCCCAGGCAATTTGTCAGGGGTAAAAATACCCCCCATATACCCGCAGGATCTACGACCATGTTTGTTGAGCCTCAATGAGTGTTGGAGTCAGGCAATTTATAGTGTCGGCGTTGTTCTCATTTCACCTTGACTATTGATTATAAATAAAGTAATAATAAATATAATATCAAGTCAATGAGAGCAGACACAGAATTAAATATTGAAAATTGAAATTGTGGAGTTTCACAAAAATGATTGTGTCCATAATATCGGATGCAATCTAGTTTCTGGCGATGATTATTTATCAATCAATTTTCCATCAGTTTTCAAACTGCATCATAATATTATGAAATGAGCAAAACTATAGTAGCATTTTCTCTAGTTAATCAATCAATATTTTTAGGCGCATAACCAAATTGCTTTTTAATGAATCAATGGTTTCAATAGGCAAAGCAACAACAAAATAATTCAGATTATTTCTCGCGCCAGTCGGCTATACGTCATGGTGGCGCGTCTTTTTCGCGTCATAAAGCCAGTCAGCGTGTGTGTGTGTGTGTGTGTGTGTGTGTGTGTGTGTATGTGTGTGTGTGTGTGTGTGTGTGTGTGTATGTGTGTGTGTGTGTGTGTGTGTGTGTGTGTATGTGTGCAGTGGCGGATCCTGAGTGCAATATTGGAAAGGGCTGAATTATTTGGGGGGCTGAATCTTGGGGGCGATCGGTCATGTACATGCATAATTATGCAACGTCTTTGATATAATTCCTATATCAACAAATTCTATAGGAAAAATGACCTTTTCATGAACTCTATTAGTGAATTTCTTGGTTACGAGGAGTTGATGGAAGCATTTGTGGAAGGGGCTTCATCCCCCCCTCTGGATCTACCAGTGTGTGTGTTTGCAGACTAGGTGGGGATGGGGCAATGGGTTGGGAGACCACCACTCAATCACCAGCCTGTGCCTGTGAAACAAAACACGGCGCCGTTCAGACGCTCATCGAGGGGGGGAATATGTGGGGGGACAGTGGAGAAGGACAGGCCGCTTGCATCCCCTCCTTACAGGTACGCGCGACCACTTAACAGACCGGTGTACCTGGACACCCCACTGATATGGCGTCACAAGTGAGCGCTGCCAAGTCAAGTCACAAATCCACCCCGCCATGTTTATGACTGTGTCGTGTGTGTGTGTGTGTGTGTGTGTGTGTGTGTGTGTGTGTGTGTGTGTGTGTGTGTGTGTGTGTGTGTGTGTGTGTGTGTGTGTGTGTGTGTGTCTGTGTGTGTGTGTGTGCGTGTGTGATTGGGTCGAGTGTCATGGTTTGTTTTACGAGCACAAAATAGCCGTGCTGGTAGAAATATACGTTCGACCGTTATTTCGGTTGAATTAGCATGCTTCAATGACTTGTAATGTGATGTGTAGCTGTTGAGTAACGAAACTCTACGTGAAATACTCGAAGATTCAGTAGGTGGCAAATAGCGCAACAAATTCCCGGACGGCAAATCTGCATTGCATTGTGCATTACATTGGGTTTGCAGTGTGTATATTGTAACAAATAACAACTGTAAAAAGACTGGATAGTAGAAAATGAATAAAACAAACGCCAAAATAAAATAAATAAATAAATTTGACTGAGTTAATTCCAGCGTAATAGCAACAAGTAGTAACTGTCTATGAGCATCAATTTACAACTTCTATTCAACAAAAAAGTTAAAATACAGTTAATACACGCTATTTCTATCAATTGAAAGTAATTTGCAACATGAAATGGTGACATGCATGGCGAGATCACGGGAGCTGATCACTGTACAATCATATTTTTATCTAATTATATTTAATATTGTAATTTGCTACATAATTATTGAGAGTAAGTTGGTTTACGCAGGGGCGTATACTTGTGTCGAGGCTCGGGGGGATGAGAGCCATCATGCATTAGTGTTCAAAGTTGACTCAGTTGGCTAATTGCATGAGACCCTCAGCTATTTTCGGCCCATTCAATTATAAGACACACACCTCAATGAAAAATATATTGCGTAAAGTATAATTTTTCACATATTTAGAATTTTTAATATTCTTCGTGTAGTTCTTTTCTGCTATGCTGATTTTGATGATAATATACCTAATGAACTGAACTCAACAGAGTTATCGAGGGGTATAATTGCATATTCATACCTAAGTCAATTTGTCGGGGGTATATGTACCCCCATACCCCTCCAGGATCTACGACCATGACCTCACTTGAAGCAGTGACGGGTTTCTCAAACTATCCCGGAGCTCATACACTCAATTTATCATGTGCATTCAGTATACTGTATATCCCGCCCATTAAGCCCATATTACAATTCCAATTTCTACTGCATATTTTTCAAGGAAGGCATAGCTATTTCAGGGTGAAGAAATTCAGTCTGTCGAAGATGAATTTATTAATACATTTTTAATCCACTAAAATGGGTTTCACATGGTCAATAAGTGTTATAATAATGGTCATACTGTAGAACAGTTATTAAACTTAGCTATAATGCTACTAGAGAAGAGTTTAGATTTTAGGTGGGCTTATTGGACCGCGCTACACACTAGTATTTTATGCCTGAAACGTGGCATGAACTTAAAGGACATACAGGCTTAATTGATCGATACTCTAATCATTTTCAATATTCGAAAGAATAAGACGTATTCGAATCAGTACTGGGTGAAAAAACAAACCCAAAACTCAGCTCAATTTATGTGGTAAAATTGGTTGGAATCAACAGTGAATCGTGGATCAAACGCAGCCGCTTAGAACGATCAACTCATCCGCTGAGCCAACCCAATATTATCACTTCTTGCCGCGTGAAAATGCGCGTCTTTTCGCTCAACGGTAGTTTGGTAATTGTTGCGCATGTTAACACACAAACACACGCACACACACACACACAAGCACACACACACACACACACAAACACACACACACACACACACACACACAAACACACATTCGCTCACACGGCAGAGCATCCAAAGCTGGCATTTTTTCGCACGCTATTTTTGTGCCGCATTTTTCCGTTGAGCGTTGGTCGACCCAACACACGCACACACTCACTCACACACACACACTCATACTCACACACTCACACACACACACACGCACACTCACACAAGCGGCGCGCGTGTTTGAATCACAGCCCGCGGCGTTTTAGAGCGGCTTTTACTGCCCTAACACGCGGTCTTCTTGCGCGGACGTCCCCTCACAACGCCGACCGGCACACACACACACACACATACACACACAAACACACACACACACACACAATTGAATCACAGTCCAGTCGACACCGTGACAGCTGAGTGGGCACACGCGAGTATGTGTGTGTGTGTGTGTGTGTGTGTGTGTGTGTGTGTGTGTGTGTGTGTGTGTGTGTGTTTGTGTGTGTGTGTGTGTGTGTGTGTGTGTGTCGGTCGTCCGGACTGACAAGTGGAGAGAGCGTTTGCGGCCGGGTTTTTATTGTTGCCGTGGTCCCTGCTGGTCGCTCGTGTGCCCTCTTCTTTCACCTCCCGTTCACCTGAAGATGTCGTTGTGGCGGTAGCGTCGAGCCTGCCCTACCGTCGGGAATGGGCGTCCCTGGAGGAGCAGGACCCTGAGGACGACCCTCTCGGCTGCCTACCGACCGCTCTTCACTCTCTCCCTCTCGCTCGCTGGTTCACTCTCTCCCTCTCGCTCGCTGGTTCACTCACGACCTCTAGGGCCGGTCCTGTCGGCGACCGCCTCACACACCGGCCTCACACACACCAGGTGAGTCGTGTCGGCAGGTGCGCGCTGCTCCCGTGCCGAGTTTGTCTCCGAGATTTCATCAGATAGGCAGAGTGTCATCAGCACTAAGTCTGCAGGTGAGTGAAATAGCATTGCGAGACAGCTAGAAGTGCGTCCAAGTTCTACTTCTGAATTTGCAAGTGTAGTTCAGATTGGTTTTACCCGGCCAGACTTTGACTAATTCCATAAAGTAACGTATTTTTGAAGGAAATATTTGCAGTTGGCAATCGTCTACATCTATAATAAGAATTATAGTTGTGTACTAGCAAGAGACTGTGTATTACAGTATGTCAGAGCGGTCTTGGTTCAGGGACATGCTGGCAGAGCTGGTTGGTGTTAGTGTGTTGTGATTTGGTGCAGTCTCCACGTCTTGAGCGGCGTGGCGTGCTGTGTCTGCACGATTTGCAGCGCTCAGTAGACATACAGACAGCGTCATTCGGTTGAGCTATGGTGGTTGTGAGTCTGGTCATGGCATTTCGACACGTGACTAGATCCACACTCATCCAAAGCTGACTGAATTATCGCGACGCTAGCGCCGCCTGGTGTCGGCGTCTTGAACCACTTGCCGACGCGCCGTTCACAGTTGAACGACCGGCGCCCCAGGCGATCTTATCTGCGCATTCACAGTGACCTTGTAGTTGTCTCAGGCGATTGTAAGGACCGGATGTTTGAGACGCCGTATTGCGTCATATTCCTCCATACACAACAACTTTCTACACGTGGCTCCATCTAGCGTCGAAAAGTGCAATTTCTACTGGTATGAATACACTGATTGAACCATTCAGCAATATACAGATAATGATGTTTTCGTTCATTTCGTTTGGCTGATAGGAGCAGGGAAAACTACAATGAACCGTGTGGTGGCGCTACTCACATTGTTCGTATGTAACTTCAATTATGCAAAATACTCCTGCAAATAATAACAATAACAAATTTATCAAGCGAAATATCAAATTTAGAAAGCTTTACCGATTTTAAAACTAGTTTCGGCCTAATTAACCATGTGACTCATTAAGTTAGCACCACTACAATCACGGAACCCTCGCGCTATTTCTGAGAATATATACATGATAGCTGACCTTCGGTGATGGAAAAAATAAAAACGCGCATTGGTCTCATGAAACGAAATTCAAATTGAAGATTTTATTCAAAATTCTATTTTAATTCAAATTAGTTCTCATTCAATTTGGTTGAATCGATAATTATGTGGCAACGATTTTTGTAGTGCTGTAAATACAATACAGCAAAATAAATAACAGAAAAATATTATTTTAGCGCAATTGCGAAGACGTAAACAATCGCGTTAACAAAATACAATGTCATGCCAAACACCTGGAATTTTGTCCGCGTATGTGATATATAAATATATAAACATAACAATAAATATATATATATATAATAATATAACAAGATATATAACAATAAATAAATGATTTATACAACGAAAAATAAGTCACAATCGCCATTTGTTTGTACCTGCACACAATAACAGGCGCGCGTGGGTGGGTTAAGCCGTACGTACCTGGTGACTGTAAGTGCAGTCATGTTAGACCACATTCCTGCCGTATTAATCTCTTCCTGCCTGCTAGTGAAGCTCTTGTTGCAAGCAATATGATCAACGGCCGTGACTACGCCTGCAAACAAGACAGTCACGCAGTGCAGTGTTTCTCAGCCTGGGCGCCATGCGATTTTTAATAGGAACCATAGGACCAAATTATAAAAATGAAGAGCTACCATGTTTTCTCACCGGCCACGAGCTATATATGTTGAAACAAGCTATTTTCCTATGTTATTATTATCGATGTTGTATATTTTAATCATGCGATCCACCGCGACAGCGAGACCCCCGAGGGTGTTTTCCTGGCGCGTGTACCGTATATTTTAATCATGCGATCCACCGACGACAGTGTATGTCTGTGTGCTAACCTCACCTGTATGTACGGTCGTGTTGTTTTTGGTGGACGGTGGAAAGTCACCGGCGTACATGAGCTAATCCTCTGGATAAGTGGCGTCGCGACAATTCATGTGGGTATGAGGCTGTAAGAACATCTAGGGGGCCAAAGACTGGCATTGTGTTGAAGAAAGCCATGACAAGGAGGTTGAGAAACACTTGCACAAAATGCACCAATAACCAAGTCACCACAGAGGAATTTGCAAGTTCTAACAACTCGGTGTATGAGATTGAGGTGACATTTCGCATGAGAAGACCACACGGGGGCGCAGTACTCCAGAATTGGCAAAATGAAACAACGAAAACAACTATTGAAGATTGTGTTAACAGCCAAACAACCGAAATGCTAGGTTAAAAATACAAACAAATCCAAAACACATTGATTATAAAAAACCGGTCGTATATCGTAAGTCGCAGCGGAATAGAGCGGTTCAATTAGCCCACCAGAATGTTTAACTTTATAAGCATTTTTTTATTGGCATTTTTAAATGCTCTGTTTATTCCACATTTACAATATGTTGAGAAAACCAGTCCTTTCTATCATTTACGTGTTGATTTACATTTTTCATCAAACTATTGCACATATTTTCAATTAATTAACAGTGATATAATTCATACTATAATGAAGCTTGTTCTTTTGGATAAATACAACTTTGGTAAACTGATTTATTCACATTTATACATCTGGCCATTGAGCCCACCATGGAACATATGGAGTGGAAATTTGATAAACCTCTGATTTGAGCCTCAAAAACAAGCGACCGAATAATACCAAGATTGTATTTGTGAACATTAGTCTCGAATACGAATAAAAACCACAGACAACCGACAGAAACACACACACACACATACAAACACGCACACAGTTAGTGTTGTTTTGCGGAACAGACTAAGCCCGATTCGGTTTTTTCCTGTTCCGTTTCCATGGCAACGTGGCAAGACTTGAGAGCGACAATGCTACTTTTCTTCATGAAAATGTATGTCTGTCTGTGTGTACACGTAAAAATGAATTTGCCAATAGAAAACCGTTGCCGTACGACAACCAGATGCATGTTAAAACACACAGACATACATAGAGACACAGACACACAAGCGCACCCAAATACGGTGAAGAAAAGTGAACGAAATAAACGTCGTATAAAAACCGAAGCCAACGAAGTAGATGCCGACACACACACACACACACACACACACACAGCTCGGCGTGTGACTGCTGGTGGAAGTCTGGGGCGAAACAGTAAAAACTAAACAACAGAACAAGCTAAATAGAAACGAATATCAACGCCACTCATAGAAGACACCACACACGACATGTGTATGTTGAATAGCACACACACAGACACGTGTCTGTGTGTTTGTGTGTGTGTGTTTGTCAACTGGCAGTTTGACGTTGCTGATGTAGAAACAATGATATACACACACACACACATACTCATAAACAATATGCTAAGTAGATTTCTCGCTGAGTTCAAATACGCGCCCCGTAAAAGCGTGGAGCATTCGGATATCAATGAAAATGCGACACTGAGCCCATGAGGTCGGTGTGTATGTGTATATAGGTAGATCGAACACACACACACACATACATACATACACATACAGAAATAATACATTTAATGACTAAATATAGGCAAATTAGTGTTTTTTCTGATACGAAAAGCCTTCAAAAGTCGAGAAATCTCTGCAAACGAAACGGCACCACCGTTAACATACACATTACCACACACACACACATACATACACACACACACACACACACACATAGTTGGTAGACTACAGCATGCGCTGGTGTAGTGTGAATAACCCAATCTACGCACGCACAATATGTACACACACACCAATATGCAAGTGATATTTACACACAGACACGCATGTATGTCGCAAACAATACGCATTCGGCTTTCTATGCAAACACAAATAATGTGAAAATGTGAAAATCTTCCTTCAATACACACACACACACAAACACACACAAATAATGGAAAAATGTACTGATTCTGCCCCCAATAAACTACCCAATAACGAGCGCAAAATTTGTGTATATGTGTGTATATGTGAGCATGTACGTGTGTGTGTGAGTATGCATGTGTGTGTGTGTGTGAGAGAGAGTGTGAGTTTAGGCGTAGAACTCCTTGTTGTTGTAGTTTTTCGAGTATCCATTGCCGGTGAGAGAGCGCTTGGGCTCGTCCAGCACGTACGAGCCCTCGTCTTTCTTGCGCATGCGATACACGACCAGCATGACCAGCAGAATGGCGCACAACAGACCAACTATGGCGCCACCCACCACCGCTACACACACACACACACACATATATATATATATATATATATATATATATATATATATATATATATATATATATATATATATATATATATTTAGAGTGGATTAGACTCACCGAAAATGACACACATGTTGAATGTGTGTGTGTGTGTGTGTGTGTTTGTACACAATGTGGACAGGGAGACAGAGGGAATATACATGGAATAAAAATTGCCAATTTCAGTGATAATGGTGGTAAATGAGAAATAGTGGCGCCACATATACACTAATATCTGCAAATGTCATTTGTTTGTAATGAAACCACGACTGAACATGTCTGAATTGAGAACATTCACAATTCATGCCGAGACAAGGAACAATTCGAAATCGTCCATCTGGCGTATTATCACTGACACAGAAAAATTGTTTTATGAAAAGAGCAAATATATGAAGCTGACGAGAAAAATTTGATTCAACGATTATACAAATCATTATAAACAGTTGGAATAATTCAATCACACGACTATTTGATTGTAACTGTTAGTCGAGTGAGGGGTGAGCAAGTGGAAAAGCGACCGCAATTACCCCATCATTTAACTCGTAATGTCAACCCTCACAACCCAGCAACGCAACCAGTGAGAAAAGTGCAACACATACACCAGCGCCATCTATAATACAGCAAGGAAACAGGCTTCAACCGTCGTTGAAACTGTTCAATACGGAACAATGAGAGAGGTTAGAAAAGTTAAATGCCTAAGTGGCACCTGCTACACGGGAAGAAGCCGAAGCTTATGAACACACAGGCGTGCCCCGTGCAGCTCGCTGCCACCGCAGAAACGACCCTCTCCACGATATGGCGCCACAAGGACGTAAGACATATTAGAGAGGGCCACCTCCCCAGAATGCATGACACAACTCATGACTGATATCTGGTACCATCATTTACTGCTGGGTGGACAGGGGCTGTGGGATTGTAGAATTCGCCCAATGAAATTCTGCTCCGCCGGATTTCGAACCACGGACCTCCCGCTTGTGAGGCGGGTGTGCTAACACTACACCACGGAGTCCACGTGGACTCAGACGAGAAACGGGACGAAGAAGTCCCGTCCCGTTTACCGGGAAGAGAAACGGGATAATAGTGAAAAACCACTACAAATGCATATATGGGGATATTAATACATACTATTTGATTACCGTAATCACAGAGATATATGCCTACCCAATTGTAATACTACTCTCCATATTTTGAATTAAAAACAGCTAATTTTTACATACCCAAGTATATTGTGGGCCCAAAAATTTCGGTTGAAATTTGCGAGAAAAATGGGAGCTGATTATACTATGAGGCGATAACTCCATATCCAGCACACGCATTTGTTGGACTGCGTGATGTAGTGGTAGCGAGTCCGCCTCACAAACGGGAGATCCGCGGTTCGAAACCCGGCGGAGGAGAATTTCTTTGAACCAATTCTACAATTCGCCCTAAACCCATTCTAATTCTATAATTCACCATAAACCCAGCAGTAAATAGTACCAGATATCAGTCATGTGTTGTGCCATGCATTCTGGGGAGGTGGCCCTCTCTAATACTTCTTTCGTCCTTGTGGTGTCATAGCGTGGAGAGAGTTGGTTCCGCGGTGGCAGCGAGCTGCACGGGGTACACCTGTGTGTGTGTTCATAAGCTTCGGTTTATTCCTGTGTAGCAGCTGTAACGTACGCATTTAACCTACAGCACAAAACCGGCCCAACTGTAGCCGCAGCCGCTTTATTGTGAGCCCGTGTGAACCAGTGACCTTGATTGTGTTGCGAATACTTTGCGACATGAGCGGGAAAAATCTAACCTGCCAATATGCCCGGCTGCGCGAAGAACGACGTGTGATGATCTATCCGCTCCGTGTCGAGATCGTGCGATCCTCCGGACAGACCGGCGTCCGGATCGTCAAGATCCACGTCAAGATCATCCTCATCTTCATGATCATCATGATCATGATCGGACGGAGGATCGCGATCGTGTGTGATCACTGTCAGATCATCGTCGCCGACTCCCACCACGGCAGGCTGGCCATACACACACACATACACACACACACACACACACACACACTGAGGTCATTTTGTGCGCTGGGAGCTAGTTATGATAAGGTGCCGGTTAGTGGGTGTTCATATCTCTTCTAGCACAGGAATCGTCAACTGAAAACCTGAATTGAAGATTGAAGGAAAAACAACAACAAAAACATAACACCTGGAGCTGCAATATTTTCAGATGTTATATGGGTCTTATCTTGATGATAAAACATGATCCCTGTCTTCTGAAGTGCATCCCATAGAAAACGAATAATGACTGATGTGTAGTACGAGTGCGCCCCAAGTTTGACTCCATCACATAATTGATCAACTAGTCACCGCCCTACCTACCAATAGTCGCAACTAGTCACATCAAGACAAATAAAGGGATGGGGATTCAAGGGGCTGAATCCCCCAAAAACGTGCCAAGACCCCTGAGCTCCCAAAAATGCTAGTCATGAATATATCGAGTGCAGATGCTCACGTTTCGCCAAGCCCCCGCATCTTTTTCCTCAGTACCCCACCGGGATGAATCATCGCGCCGCCACTGGTCCATCTGGTGCTCTCTTTATCTGTTTTCTTAACCGTTCTCGTAAAAAAGATCCACTGAGCAACTGAGACAACACCAAAAAGTGCGACCTTTCCGTCCCTAAACTAGTACAGTAGCTGTTACCTACGGCCTGAAAAACGACTATAAACATTTACAATAGAAACCCGCCAGCCAGCAGTCAACAGTGCTGCAACAGCACCTGGTTTGAGGATTGTGAGATTCTCCGGACGTCGGTGACTGTGCCTCCGTCTTGTTCCGACGTCGGATAGTTCGTGCGAGAAACACCATCCGTCTCCCGATCATCACCTAACGCACACACACACACACACACACACACACACACACACATGCACATAGCTTAACAACAAAACTCTGATAACAGACATTGGCAGTAGAGGCGTAGCGAACCCCACGGCCGTGGAGTGTCGGGGGACCCCGCTGCCTCGCACATGATGTTGAAATTTATCACAAAGTAGAGCATAAAAGTCCCCAGGAGACCGATAGGCTGCTTGTAACTGCATTCTCCTAAAGTTCGATATCTATTACAATTGTGCTTTACATATAATAGGGGCCCCAAGTATTGCCCTCAGGAGGGCATGATACCTTCCAATGGCTCTGATTGGTAGCATAAAAGTCGAGTGAAACAGCTAATAATAGCTTCAGTTTTAATTGAAGAGCAACAATCAAGGTATAATATTAATCAATCAATACAAAACCATTACTAGTATATCTCAGACATAAATTGGACACAAGCGCACACAAAGTGAATGCGCCCGCATGCCTACGATATCTAGTGAATAGCTAAGCACAGTTCGATGTGTATAAGGCATAACTGTGAACACACAAAATATACGAGTATAACGTATGAGGGTATTCATACAGCAATAACATGGCGTCGAGCCACAACCCACACATCAAACACCGTGGCTGTGAAAACACGCACTGCGCAATAAAACAGCTTGAAAGTTCGTTGAGATTCGTGCGCACACACTCGCGTATTCTCTTTCTCTTTATCTGCCCTGCCTCCGTTCCTCTGCATAACATTTCCCACGCTCACCGCAAATAAACACACAAGCACACTTGGACACCAGCCAAGCACAACACGACCAACACACCGTAGACACTATCATCCAGTACTACATCATCAATGTGATGACGATGAAAGACGAGAACACGAGATCGTCCAATGAAAACCTCGCACAACACCGGCATCTCGCAGCGGCCAGATGAACAGAAGCCGCACCAATCATTGTGAAATCAGGTAGTTGGCAGAAGATATATGTCCTCATATTAGGACATGGGTTCTTGACCGGGGTGCTAGCAATCCTAGGGGTACGCTGATTCGTGTGAAAAATTGAAGAACATATCTGTTTCTACCTATGGTTTATATATTTTCATGGAGAAACATTTTTTTTCTCTTAATAGAGCTTTAAGCTGTATGAATGAATATTGGAAAACAGCTTTGCCATCACGTCGTTTGTATTTTTATCGTTCTCGTGAAAATATCAAGAATCTAGGGGGTGCGAGAACTGACTGCTGACTTCGAAAGGCTGCGAACACTGGAAGAGGTGAAGAACCACTGTCATATCAACACACAATTACTGCAGCAGCTGCAGTCTGTCTGGCGGCCGTGCATCCCAGCTCAGAAGAGGAATGATCATTGATAAGACATGTGCTAGTACAAATCCTGCGAGGAAATCCTCCGTGTATCAGCATTGTCAGTGCGTTGAAGAAACGCCTTCCAATACATAGGATGACCATACGTCCTCTTTTCTCTGCATGTGTCCACTTTTCAGGGGTTGACTGACCTGTACGAGCTCTTTTTGTAAAATGCTTCAAATATCTGAGGTTTATATAGTCTTGTTGAATTGGACGTGTTCCCCTGCGAGTGTATAATGCTTTGATCCGTGCCTTAAAATGCAAATTAAAACATTTAGTCTAAAAAGTTCAATATTTCAATGAACATGTTAGTTTTCAATAGAAAGTCAATTTTTTGGCGCGTGCACAAGTACCCCCATTTTAGAGATATGGAATATGATCACCCTGCAGCCGTACACTTTCGCAATGGAATACCTCCTGATTCGGCCCAATTGTGGTGGAACAAAAACTGTGAACACGATCTCGCTGAGGTATAATTCACCACCGATATTTATACTAATGCGGCAAGCTCATTGTACTATGTCACGTGTCTGGCGTGATTCAACACTCGCGCTATTCGTGACCAATATGCGTGTCAGAGCGAGTGCAACTTGATCCTCACATCGACATAATGCCGTCAAGATATAGCTACGACTCCTCAACTAGTCACGCGCAAGGCACGTTTCCAGAACGCTGAACCCAGTGGTTCATTTTTCCAAAACGCTGAACCCAGTGGTTCATTTATTTTGTCATATGTGCACCAATCAAGCATCGCAAACCAGGCCTTCATAGATCGTGCCTTTTGAAATTAAATCTCCAGCCAGCGAACGAATTCGTCCTTGAATGTGCTGGCTATGTTTCGAAGACGTTTGTCATGAAACCTTTCAGTGAAAACCAAGGACACACCATTATCAACTAGACTTGCACTCAACGCCACACAAATAATTAACATCAACACCACTGTGCTTGTAAAATAAATGTAATATCCCTAGCACTAACTCAATCGGGTCACATATCGTTGGCTTGTTATACACTATCATAAGCAGTGCTTGTGTAGCTAGGAATATTGCGCCCCAGGTACGTTTGGTCTCGCTCCCGGCTCTCTTTCTCAAGAAAGTGAAAGAGAGCCGGGACTGAAGCTACACCAAACGTACCCTAGACGTAACATCCTGGTTCCCTTTGAGTTTCATTGCAACGAGGCGCTACACGAACACGGCGTGAAATGATACGAGCATTGATGAGAAACGTGTTTAAATCACGCACCAGTGGTAATGCATGATAAACACAAGCATTAGCAATGGTTAAATGATTAAATCACGCACCGTTGACAATATCATGTCAAACGGTGCTGTGTGACGATACACCAGACCAGGGTTCTTAGCCGAGGATGCCCGCACTCCCTGGCTCATAAGGGCTGCAAATATTCCAGTGAAAAATTAAACAAAATATGTGCTCTATATTAATATATGGTCTATATTAATTCAAATTAATCCATAGAAAAGAAACTTGAAGGAACTATAAATTTTGAGTTGCATTAATGAATATTGAGTGAAACAACTTTAGTTATTACGTCGTTTGCACTTATTTATCCTTTTCATATAGCTATCAAGAATCCAGGGAATGCGAGACTGACTGACTGCTGGTTTGGAAAAGGGCGCAAACACTGAACAAGGTTGAGAGTCAGCGCACTAGACACGCAGCGCATAAACTCAACATCAATGGCCATTCAGATGCAGACAGACAGACGTGACATCACTACGCTATCAAGAACAGCAGTCTGCAACTCTGTCTGCCAAGTCTGCAACTCTGCAACACTATATTGCTGGATGCCCTACACTCTGAGTTTGAGAGTGTGTGTGTGTGTGATCTGGGTATCGCAGTGCATATCTGACATGCTTAATATACACAGGCAGACACACGCGACATTAGAGGTCAATCGAGTCACAAACATCACACACTCACACACACACACACACACACACACACAGACAATATCCAATTTCCTGTATATATATGATCATTGCTTTGAGGACAGTTTTGCTGCCAACAATGAACGAGCAATGTACTGCGGAATGTATTGACGCAAATCGCGTATATGCCGAATGAAAAACAATAAACGAATATGAATAGGCAATGGTGAATATGGGGGCAGATGAAAGCGCGCAAACAAGCCAACGTGCGCGGCCTATCGATCCATCCACCACACAAAACAGCCAGCACAACAGAGATGCGAGACGAGCAAACATTATATTACTCGGACAACAAAAACACACAAGATATTAATTCAGTTCCAAGTAGTTCAGTGTCATCATTTTGTCCCAAATTTTAATGAATATATAAATGTATATATCCGTGTGTATATATGTCTGTGAGATATATATTATTCTATACCCTGGTTTACTTTGAATAAATCACCTATACACCCACTTTTTCGCATTTCGAATGAACACGATCGGTCTTCATGGGGAACTATAAATCCTGTCCATCATGATTATAAAAGCGTTGTGGGTCTGTTTTCCCTGTGATTATACTTTGCTGATTTTCTGGCCGTATGTTCTCATGGTCAGCCTAATTCCTCTTCTTATGTTTCAGTGATTCTTCCAAGTTTCTATCAAGTGTCTTCAGAAGCCACCCTCGGAGACCTCGCAATGACTGCATAGTGAATACTTCCTTAATAACTAGCAATATTAACAATAACACGAACCAAAAGAGACCGTGAATGATGTTATACTCTAGGGCAAGTTGTTCCACATAGCACATGAAATTTTTTGTATGTTTGCAAGTGCAAGTCATGTCAGATGTAAGTTGTATGTCTGCTGAATACTGCGTACTAGCAAACACTCACACACACAATACACATGTCCATCCTTCCATATACGACGACACATCCTTGGAAGCAAGACGACACGACCGCTAACGCTAAACCACGATGACAACAGACAAGACAAACACACACACACACACACACACACATGCACAAGATGAAATCGCATTCATCGTGTACTCTGTCTATCTATCCCTCTCTCATTCTCTCTCACACACACACACACACAGAGCAGACGCACATGACCACTTGGACACATGTCTCCCTCATGCTGGATTCTGCACAACACACACACACACACACACACAGGCACGCGCGAGATGGAAGGAATAGTGTGTATGTGACACAACAGCTGGACTATTCTACAAATACGCACTGATACACACTGCGCTCACACACACACACACACACACACACACACACACACACACACACACACACACACACACACACACTCGACACCGCGGCCGAGAAAACAGACACACACACATACGCACAGGAAATAACAGCAGCAGGCAAATCAATAAACGCGTGACGCAAACAAACCTCTCTATCACACAGACACATATACAGACACGCATAGTGGAATATTACTCTTAAACCGCTTAACAATAAGCTTGAATAATGAATCTGCTCATATACCTAACATGCAGAGCAAATCACATTTTCAACGGTCATATTCATGTTGATGCTGATTAAAAAACATATACAATATACATATATAATGTTACGCAAGAAGAAGTAACATCCACACACACACACACACACACATATACATACACATGTGCACGTCCACCGTCATTACGCCAATGAAATTGATGCAATCAGTGACGGCGCCAAGGGTGGGCGTGGAGGGGCAGAAGTCCCAAAAATGCTGATCAAGACCATTTCGAGTGTAGTTCCTCATCTTTCACTCAGTCACCGCATCTTTTCATCACTGCATGCAATTCGTGCATATGTTGCAGTGCGGAGTGATGAAGGAATGACGACAGTGAATGGGTGGCACAGATCAGTACACTGATCCAACGACACCTCGACAACTAGACTAGGGTAGTTGTCTAGGCGAGTGTTTCTCAACCTTTTTCATGTCACGACCCCCTTCAACATAATGCGAGTCCTTGTGGCCCCCAAAACAGTGCTTGGCTACCCTAGAACTCCTTGTGGCCCCATATACACATGCATTGTCATGTCTTCCATGGATAGTGGGAAAATATGGTGGCCCCCATTTTTTAATTTCTGTCCTATGGCCCCCAAAATTATTTCATGACCCCAAGGGGACCATATGGCCCACGTTGAGAAGCACTGGTCTAGGTGACGTTGATTACGGTACACTGATCGTGGCGTGGGATCAGTCTACTAGTCTAGGGCCATATGGTCCTAAAGACCGGTGCACTCCTAAAACAATAAAGTCTAGTCTAGGGGTGGTGCTGACTGACCTGGACTGCATCTAAGCGGCCCACGTTCTCCATCCCCACTACCCCACTCTCTTATCTCTCACTGACACACATACAACTACGCAAGATATATTGTCTAACTGATGCAGCACCGCCCTACTGCACAAGGTACACGCACGCACACAAACACGCACACACACACACCTGGCTTGATCGAGATGCACCAGCCAGTTCATACAAGAACATGCAAATGCACCATACACACACACACACACGCACACACACACGGACAGATTGGACTTGCGATTCGTAGCTATAACAACGCAGCCATCCAGACGAGAATAAAACGCGTCAAATACGTCACACACACACACACACAAGCCCGCAGACACACACACACACAAACAAAGACACGCATTTTTGTATAGCATACAGCGGTAGCATTCACACACAGTGGTATCAACGCACACGTACACACACACGCATATACACACACACACACACATACTGATCCCACGCGCCAGTGCACTGGCACGAACCTGGCAAAAACCGGCTCACACACACACGTGCACAGACAGAGAGAAGCGGGAAAGATCGATCAACAGTCAGCTATGAAGGCAGAGTATAAGAGTCATGCGGCGTTTGTGAGACAATTCATTCACATGCATATATATATATATATATATATATATATATATATATATATATATATATATATATATATATATATATACATACGAGGTACGTTCAATAAGTAATGATAAAATGTCAACAGAAATACCATTTACTTTTATAAGCTTACAAAACTTTGCCTCCTTCAAAATAATTGCCTCCCACACTCTACACACTCTCGCATGCGTCTCTGCCATTCCTGGAAGACCCCCTCAAAGTCCTTCTTCTGTAGTCCCTTCAGGTAACTTTCCGATGCCTCTTTCAGCTCCCCTGTTGACTGAAATCTGGTTGCCTAATTCTGTATATCATACGTGGGCACATGAAGAAGTCGCAAGGAGCTAGGTGAGGGTTGTAGGGTGGGTGTTGTATCACCTTCATCCCCCTGTCGGCCATCCCAGTGGTCAACAGGATTGACTTGTGGCATGGGGCAGTGCTGGTGGATCCATCGCTGACCATTCCTCCACTTCTGAGGCCTCTTTTTCCTCATCTTCTCCATGATCCTTCTCAGAACAGTAAGATAATATTCCTTATTAACAGACTGACCCTTATGAGCCCATACAATGTGAATGAACCTCTGGGAGTCAAAGAAAAGAATGACCATGACCTTCTCTTGTGACTTACTCATCTTTGCCTTTTTGGGCCTGTTAAACCACCGGTAGAAACTTGCTTTACTCATCCTTTCATCCCCATAGGCTTATTTAAACAATCCATAAGCTTCTTGTTTTTTTTCTTAAGTAAAAAAAATGTATAGCGTAACGTTGCTTCATGTTCCCTTGCATCGTGATACGTGCTCTGAGCATATGCATATGCATTTTCTCGTTACTACCTCAACGTACCTCGTATATAGGCATGCCGTTCTATTTTTCAAACCTTCCCCTGTGGTGCCGCTGTATTTTGTCGACTAGCTGGTCAGAATATTGAGAAGATACAGTAAATTTTATGGATGACATATGAATCAGATAACGTATGCATATTTATTTAAAAAATGACACAAATTCAGGATGATTACTGGCAAATATTAATAAATTCACTGATAAAAACCAATCAGTCACAGCTATTGTCAAAATAATTAATCGAAGTGTCGTTCAATTAGACAGTGCCGTATTTTCAATTGTTCCCAAACTCTCATTGTTCACTTTCTTGTTCAACTGTTCAACTGAGATGCGAGTTAATGAAAAAGATACGGGGCATGGTCAAACATGAGCAGCTACACTCGAAACGTAACATGGTCTGGATTTTGGGGGCATATTTTTTCTTGGAGCTTCAACAACACACACACACACACACAGGGCGTGTTTCATTATCAATGCTGAAGCGCTAGGAAGCGCTTCACAGTGTTACATTATCAATGCTGAAGGTGGAGTGAAGTACTTCACTGCGCTTCACTCGGAAGGCTTGAAGCAGAAGGCATTAGGCAATCATTGCGCTTTAGCGACATTCCCTTTCCCGTGTGCTGTTTGTTTTGGAATTGAGTAGAGGAATAGAATATATTTGTTGATGACTATATATTATAGAATATATTCTCTGTGAGCATTTTGTCCGCCATAGCGGACGGCTTAAAGTATGTGTGTGGTATTTGTTTGAATCAAACAATGCTGAGATTAGCGAAGCTCCATATGGAATTAATGAATCCATGAACTAAAACTCAGCAAATCAACAGAAAGCAAATGCAAATGATGAAAATGAAACAAAACAAATTATTTGGACCAGAAAGTTTGTGGGTTTATTCGCACTCAGCTGTTCAAAATAGTCAAACAAGCGTCATTGATGTATCACTTCACAAAGTGTTTCATTATCCGTTCACTTCCATCAACTTCCTTCAGCACTTACGTTAGTGATAATGAAACACGCCCACAGACTCTTGAAGTGTGAAGTGTGCACGGTGTATGGACGCAGGCTGAAATATTCACCAATTCCTGAGCTCAATACACACACTACGTGCGCACCAGTACGAGTAGCGCAAATCAAGCGTGAAGCACACACACACACACACATAAGCTATAGAAAATGAATGAATGTTGTGAGTGACACTAGCCAGACGAACCTTTGCTAGCATTCAGTGTGTACCAGACAGTCAGCACTCGCGTCATTCACACACATTGTGTATTCAGTATCTGTGTGTGTGTGTGTGTCTGTCTGTGTGTGTGTGTCTGTGTGTGTGTGTGTCTGTGTGTGTGTGTGTGTGTGTGTGTGTGTGTGTGTGTCTGTGTGTGTGTGTCTGTGTGTGTGTGTGTGTGTGTGTGTGTGTGTGTGTGTGTGTGTGTGTGTGTGTGTGTGTGTGTGTGTCTGTCTGTGTGTGTGTGTCTGTGTGTGTGTGTGTGTGTCTGTCTGTGTGTGTGTGTGTCTGTCTGTGTGTGTGTGTGTGTGTGTGTGTGTGTGTGTACATGTACAAGCCAGGAGCAGCACCCCATTCTTCTAATGTTAAACATATTTCCTTGTCTCTGTGAGACAAGCTCATGTTGCACAGTGGTAAAATTAAATTATAAACGGTTTCGAGAATGTGTGATGAATAAAAAATACACACACACACACAAGTTCTTCTGCAGTGTAAACATTAAAAAATATCCTGAAGTTATACCGACAATCGAGAATATTCCCACACGCACTAGCTCCATGGGCATATTTGATATTTTCTCAGCTCAAAAGTCGAGCTTTTGGGATAAAACCTTTTAAACAAGACCTACTTCCTCACACACACACACACACATACACACAGACAGATAAAAGCATGTGCTGAGATCAAAGCAAGCGTCGGTAGATATTTCATCCCGCCATCGCACCAGGCTACAAATGGGAAAGTGTCCAAAAACAATGCACAATACGCGTGATACACTAAAACTATTCAATGAAACAAATCTTAAACATTTTTGACTTGAAACAAAATGTAAAATCAAAAACATTTTTGTCTAAAATATCTCTATACCCTGCCGAATTGGACATGAGGGGTTTGCGTTCGATATAGAAGGGAAGTAGGTAATTATGTTTTGCACCGCGCAGTTGTTTCACTTATAACTTGTATTACAGTTGCGATGGGTGAGGAAATTTGCTTAACGTATTCATGCAAAAACAATTTGAGTAGCCATTCAAGAAAAAACGCATAGAAATAAATATTAAAATGTCATTCAAACAAAATCATTTCTGCGAAAATTGAAACAATGACTTTATGATAAAGCTAAATGCTATGAATAAATTAAATTACGACTTTTCCGAGATAGGCAGGCCTGTGTCAATTCCGAATACATTTGCCGCTCAACAAATCACACTTCCTACTGACTCGTGGGTTTGGCCAAGCAACGGTGAAACTGCAGAAACATGAAACTACAAATAACACAAACTACAGAGATATGAATTACAATCAGACTCGTATTTCTGAGTTTCCTATATCAAGGGTTATTAACCGGGTGTGTTAGCACCCGTATGAGGTTCAAGCCTGGTTCCTAAACGGTGCGAGGATTTCTGTGATAAATGACGTTTTACATATGCGCTGTATTTTTCCTGGGAAAAATTCAAGGAAGCCTTAAGATGCTTGAATAGTTGTACAATTAGTTGTATAATTGAATATTGACTAAAAAGTCTTGTTATTACGTCGTTTGTATATTTGCCGTTTTCATATAGCTATCAAGAATCCAGGAGCTTGAGAGAACTGAGTGCTGATTTGAATAGGTTGTGAACACAGGAAAAGTTTGAGAACCACTGCTATAGATTGTATATCTCGCACGTCCCACACGTCCAGATATTCACGGAGTATGCTGACACGCATAGTCTTGAATTGTCCCATAACCCAGTGATGGCGGTAGCGCGTGCATTTTGAAGACTGGCGGACCAATCTTAACTATTTCAGCTCAAAGAGCATGGTAAATCGTGCGAAGGGTATAAAAATTGAAAAAATGGATTTCTAAAGGTCTACACAGCATTGTTTCCTATTGGTACTTATTTGGCAGCGAGCCAAACTTTATCACAAATCAAGCATAGCGAACCAAGCCAGTATGAATATGTATGAGCGTGTGCGTGTGTCTGTTACTGACTGTAACAACAATTAATTGGCCCATATGAGTAATGTTACAAGTTGCTTAATCGTGATTAACCCAGTGACGCTGATATCCATGCGCAGTGTTGTCAAAACACGGCAGATAATTACAGCACGAAAAACATCAAATTGTCGGATATATATCTGAATTTCAAAATATTTCAACTAAAAACAACTAAAAATTTCAACTAAATATTTCAACTTGGTTCTGCTTTGGAGTTTGCAGAGCCCGCATAAAAGCCTAAGATTAGTAATCAAGTATTTTAATAATTACAGTATATAATTATAATATATTTCAGTGGAAATATTATTGTTTTCCATGAATCCTTAGCGATTCAATAAAACGGCTTGGAATCTCAACCTTGGGTCGTGATGCAGTGGTTGAGAACCACGGGTATAGTGATACTCACACCCACAGACCCACACAGTACATTATCAATTTGACTAGCAACTTTTAATTTCCCTTCAAAGACGTGGCAATGTTTTTCTTATTTGAAAACCACTCTTGTATGTTGAGCTGGCCGTGTGCCAATTTGCCCGTATTCAATCCGCTGTAGATGAAGAAATCATGACCAAGAAAAACAATTGAAACCATTAAAACATATTCATTAATACAGCCTTACAAGATCCAGTGGGAAATTATGAGTAGAAATATGAAGTTGCAGTGGAAAATTAGTTGCGAGAATGCGGTTAGTCAGACGGCAAAAAAGTTGCATTCGTCTAACAGCCAACACGACCAGATTGAGCCAGTGGAAACAGCAGGGCTTAACGTGGACAAAGTTTGTGTGGAAATAAGCACGGAAGCAGTAGAAAAGACAAGGCCAGATGGAAAACGACAGCTAAATTGGACAAACTTGAGAGAACAACACGACAGAGAGATGAGCTGAGACACACAGACATACACAGTCACGCTACATTGCAACCAGACACTGGCGGATCCAGGGAGCCCCGGGGATCAAGCCCCCCAATGTTTCCATCAACTCCCCATAGCCAAGATATTCACTAAAAGGCCAATAAAAATCGTTTTCTGTAGAATTTGTTGATATAAGCATTATCGCAAATATGTTGCATGGTGGTGCATGTACATGACTGATCACCCCCAATATTCAGCCCCCCCCCCCCATATTTTTTAATTCAGCCCCTCCCAAATGTATAGTATGGATCCGCCACTGCAACCAGCGACGTGCAACAAAAACATTTACAAACACAGAAAAACGCGAATAAAAATATTTTTTAATTATTATTATAAATATAAATTAACAAGGTGAAACGGAAAGAGCGCGAATTCAATAACATTCACGGCTGCAATATCAACGAAAAAAATGAGATGAAAAAAGATTAGAATGGAAAAGATGTTATACGAAGCAGAAATGATGTGAGATCACTGATGAAATGACACGAAGCATGGTTTGAGAACCACTGGTCGTGACGTCAACGAAGCGCCGCAATAACAAACTATATCATAAACAAATCATAACATAAGACAAGTAGACGCTAACATAAACATCACACACACACACACACACACCGATTCCTCACTCCTGCAACGAATACGAGGTAAAACCTCAGCTCGAGGTACCTCTCCAACATCACCGCACATTCACGACACCTAAATGTGTGCGTGTGTGTGAGTGCGCGTAGATGGCATTATTGAGTCAAATACACACCGCCACACACACACACACACACCCACACATAAGACAACAGGTGACCAAATAAGTCATACTGAATGTACTGTACAAATAGTTGCTCCATAGCTGTACTATTCAACCACAACGCCCACAAACGAGAGATGGCAGCGTAAATCAAACCGCCCGCTGATGACGGAAATAACGGAACTGAGATAAAATGCGAATCAAACCAAATATGGTTTGATTGAGAATCACTAGCATCTCACAGCAATACACTCAACATATGTGCGTTTGTGTGTATCAATGCCACATAGACTACTAGGTGGTAGGTGTGTATGTGAGTAGGTGGTAGGTGAGTATCTAGGTAGGTGGTAGGTGAGTATCTAGGTAGGTGGTAGGTGTGTATGTGAGTAGGTGGTAGGTGAGTATCTAGGTAGGTGGTAGGTGAGTATCTAGGTGACGTTGGTGTGTATGTGCGTCTCGCAATACACCGACCTATTTCACGGCCATGAATCATTCAACATAGGCCAGTATAAGGTGAAGACGCAAACACACACATAGAAAACAACATGCGAATAATTGAGCAGTTACAGCATTGCTGGAAAACGTTATTAAAGAGTTTCCAGCATTGCAGGAAAACGCTTGAAGAATATTAAAATATATCTGTTTAATCCTGTCCGGAAACAACACACATGCACACACACAATCATACACACACACTTCAAGCAACGTAGACGATGGATTTCCTATCGACAATGCATGTCGTCAATGAAATATACCCTTGAACAACGATCTGACAGTTAACTCCGCATTCAGGACGCCATCAGCAGTGTGCAACTCACCGATCAAAATTCAAGTACATAATTACTGGATCGAGCCGGGGAGCCATTCTAGAGCCCGCCCCAAATCGAAGGGAATCACCCCCCCCCCCCTAGAAGCAATGCAAACTCGTCACGCCGATGGGCCGAGGTCGGAACAACAATGTGTTACCGGCATTTCGGTGCATTTCATCAATCAGAGCCAGGTGCATGTCAGCCAGGTGGACAGTGAGAGAAAGTGCCCGACCGACGAGCCGCCCACGAACCAGCTCGCGCGCTCACCGAATGCCACGTCAACTGAGCTCAATTAACCGATGCGAAGTCTTATGAGGCCACCCCGAAGGCAATACTGGGGACCAGGGTTTGAAAAAACGTTTTTTTAAAAACAAAAAAACATTGTATTTTTTTATTTGGTTTTTTACACTTTGCACACACAAATCAAAAAAGGATTGTACCATGCTATTTAGTACATAATTTAACATATATTAGTACCACTTACCAAGAGTTTTGTAAATATTTAAAAAAGATAAAAATAAAATAATAAAAATGTACACACAGGATCTTGAATTTCACCTTGTAGCATCTATAGACAACGGAAGTTTTAAACCGCTTCCAATTGCGAAGGCAGTCGATTTTAAACACCCACATATGTTTGCAAAGTCCAAACCAAATACCCAGTGGCCATATTTATGAAAACCTAGTGACTAAAAATCGTTTTGTCCATAGAGGTTAATTCATGTTTGTTTTAAGAGCAGACACAGCTTTTTTAACTCAGAGGTTTCTAAAAATAGTGTTTTTCATAGAAACTCAAATGTTTTGTCGTAAATATTTAGGAGTTTGTGGCGTACATATCTGTATAGTTTTGTGTTTACTTGTGATTTGTTTTTCGAGTAATTTCATTCCTTTTGATTTGGTGTAACGTGCATTTTTCTGTTATAACTTTGCGTTACCGTATTTGCATTGTGTGTTTGCGTTGATTTTGCGTGATTCATGTTTCGATGTTTTGTGCTATATGCTTTGTGCCTACTGACTAGCGTTTGTCCGGTGCTAAATTTAGAGCATCTGAGAGTGCTGACATTTGCTCACGCACTTGCAACAGCGTTTGCAAGCACAGAGCGGAGTCATACCCTACATTTGGTATGCGCCCCGTTCGAGAATGTTCTAGAACCACGCGATTATACGTCATGTGTGTACGTATAAAAAGGCGCCTGTGTTTCGTATCAGCGGCAGATACGCTGAACATTTCGAGTCTGGCAGAGCTACTCTCTGTGTCTCGGTAGTTTGGTGTATTCTGTCACTCGGGTATTGCACAACGCTAGAGTGAAGTGGGTATTCCTACTGTTCGCTCACTCGTTGTTCGCCCGCTAAGGCTAATATCACTAGCATTGCTTTAGATATTAGCCCGTGGCCCTTTTCAGAGAGTGACCACACCTCTGTCTGGGATTGTCGCCCATTTCTGCATTTTGTAGTTGCACGTTATTTTACTTGTGTGCACTGTTGTGTGCACATTGTTGCTCGCTGCGCCTATTTTTACTTGTATGTTCTGTATTGTACATGATTTTATGATTTATTGTTATGTGTTGTTATGCACTGTTAATGTATGGTAATATATAACTGAAACTACATCATTTGTGTTGCTTTTGGCGAAGTTAGCCAGTAGCGCAACAACTTCTCATAAATACCGACTACAATGTTTCCCCAGCA
Source organism: Sacculina carcini (assembly GCA_916048095.2). Taxonomy (NCBI): domain Eukaryota; kingdom Metazoa; phylum Arthropoda; class Thecostraca; family Sacculinidae; genus Sacculina; species Sacculina carcini. The sequence goes on along the minus strand of OU696574.1, from coordinate 4,132,875 downwards.
AAAACCAAAAATGTTAATCAAAATGTTTCCCATATCGTGCAAACCCATAAAATCATACCAAAAAGTAATATTTATGAAGATTCAAAACTGTATTAATGAACTCATTTACTAACTCTGAAAATATTTTATCATTCCTATATGAGAAAAATCATTTCTGTCAAAAAAACATTTAAAAAACATGTTTTTTATATAAAAAACCACTTGGTTTAAACCAAGGTTTGTTTGGTTTAAACCAAACAAACCCTGCTGGGGACCCCATTATAAATAAAACACCATAATAAGAGAGGTTCAACTTTGGGAAAATGCAGTTACGAGCAGCCCCTCGGTCCCCTGGGGACTTACGGTACTTTTATGCGACACTTTATGATACATTTCAATATCATACGTGAGTAAACGGGGCCCCTCAACACTCGCCTCCCCATCCGGGAGATTCGGGGCGGGTGCTGCGGCTCTGACAGCACCACACCATTGAGATCAACACATTATCGCGTTATCACTGACCAAGCGTCCACACGTTGGCAAGTAATAGAATTATCAACTGGTTAAATTTAGTTTATGCCAAACAAAATCACGACAGTCACGTTCAGTCACGTCAAAATATCCGCGCTTCTTCGATATCGTGACCGCTGACCGGCCAGACTGATATTGACACGGGACTGTGTTAGCAGTGGACAGGCAGTCTTATCGATCAAGCAATGCATTGCATTCCATCAGCAGTGAACAATGGGCGATAGAAAAGAAGGAAGGAAATCTGAAGGACAAAAAAGTGAACGGTAACACTTTTCTACAAAACTGGCGCAGTGTTGATGGCGCATCAGCGGCAATCGATAACTACCAACACTCATCGACACACACACACACACACACATACAGATACAAAACATCGACCAATCGCCACACCGAACAAAGAACAAGTCACAAATGAACAAAGAAGAGATTGATAAACGATGTTCTCCGACAGACTCGGCAGACACCCGGCACGACAATACGGCACCAGAATGTGGGTCACACTGGCATGTGTCGTTGACAGTTGAACGACAACCCTTCAGATAAGCTTAAATTACTAAATCGCACCACATGTGACATCTGCATGCGGCAAAATATGACCGGATCGTCTGAAATTCAGGTGTTAAGATAATTCAGCACAATATACATTCCGTACCAACAGCGGCCCTAATTTATCTATCTATATACATTTACTCATACTGTACACACGTAAAAATGTATGGAATAGTGACAACACCTTGCTCTACAGATTGGTCAATGATACATAACAACTGAGGCAAATCAGTCATTCACAAGTCTCAGATAGCATCAGATTAAGCGCCAGGAATTAGAAAAAAAAAATTGTTGAACGATAAACTCAAAAACACACAATTAAGCCCAATTACAATTACACAATTACTCACTATTGCTAGCATGTAAAACACACATACTCTGATATTTAATCCTTGTATGCATGTATGGATGAGTACATGTGCGCGTGAAAGTGTGCGTGTGAGTGAGTGTGCAGCAGTGGCAACGCCAAAAGGAAGGAGAAAATTGCCAAATTGAAGAAAAAAACGCCAAAAAACGCCAAGTTGGAGGGGCTGAATATGCCAAATATGCTAAGCTCCCCCCAAATTCTGACCATGAACATTTCGAGTAAAGTTCCTCATGTTTCGACAAACATCTACATATTTCTCCTTAGTCCCCTTCAACCCCCCACCAGAATCCAGAGTACAAATCCACCAATCATGGCACTGCCACTGGAGTGGAGTGAGTGTGGAGAAGAAATACTCTCTGTATTTCATCTCTGTACTACATCAACGAATGATACCAATTAAGACACTAGGCCAACACGCACAAGACAGCACATACAAGACAGGGTAGATGAAAGGAAAGAGAGCGTAACAGACGCAGCCGAGGGGAAACCAACGGCAGAGCAGTTGTTCACGCAGATGACGTCCGACCGGAAGTCGCCAGTTTCCGCACAGCAAAACTACACGAGGAGACGACCGTGGTAATTTGGAAACACGTGGCTGCCAGGGGCTCGATTCAGCACCAAAACAAGCGTATGTGTGTGCGTGTGTGTATGTGCGTACATTTCATACAAGTACACAGTCGGCCCACCTCATATACACACACACACGCACACATTAGGCACGAACCGCCCGCATGAGATACAAACGGTTCACGCGCACACAGACGCACACGTACATAAAGTAGTGAAAGGTATATACAGTGAATGAAATACGGTACGGTACGCTTGGTTTTTCGTGATTCGTACCGAAGTAAGAATTCTGTACCGTACCTCATTTTTCCAATCGTACCGTAATAGTACGAAACAATTTCATATCGTAATTTCGTACCTTCAGCAGCCATTTCCATCTCTTTTGAATCGGAATTTACAATCCCATATATGGACTTTTATACTAAACATTATTATCTACACCTGCTCTTATACTTTACTAAATAATACATCATGAAATACATCTTTTGCGTTATATATAATAAAAATCAACGTTGAATGGTCCCATTCAACGGAAGCAGGAAAAATAACTATACGCACTCCATTGATACTTATCGGTAAATCAATTGAAAACATGGGTGCTTTTCCCGGGTAGGTGAGGGTTTTGTAGATACCCCTGATAATTGGGCTCGGTAGAGGAAAATACCCCGATATTTTTGCGAAATGTTCTTTCAGCTTGTCTGCTTTGATGTCAGACTGGAAGTGGATACCAAATCAATGACGCCCATGACGAGAACATACAACACTGGTGCTAGACTCTTTTCAGTGTTGGCACCGTTATCAAATCAGCAGCCAGTTCTTGCACCTCCTGGATTCTTGATATCCATATGAGAATGATAAAAACACAAACGACGCAGTATCTTTCCGCACACTGCTTAAGAGGATTGAATAAGGTTATTTCCAGGAAAAATTCATATAAAGCACATCATTTTCTTGCCAAATTCAGTTTTGGTGTTTGATTGTTTTCTTGTAGGCTCCTTTTATCAGTGAGCACATGGTTCTTCTGGTTTGAAGACATTTCTAAACAGGCGGAATCAATTCGGAAGTTTGAGATTTTTCGAATATTAACAAATACAGAACATGCATTGTTCTAGCTTCAATTGCATACTCCTGCATTTTCTCTTCAATTATCTTGACTTTTATCCTTTCAAGCTACATCCGCATAGAATCAAACACTTCTAGCCAGTAGTTCACTTTCCTCTTCGATGATAACCAATTGCTAGAACTTGCTACTATTTGCTCCCATCCACAAGAGGCAAGTACTGGCAGACTCGAAAAGAAGTAGGAATGAGAAAACGGGGATGAGATTCGAGCCGCGACAACACCCCGGTTAAAGGAGCGACAAGAAAGGCGCCACAATCAATCGACTGGGTCAAGGAGTTTCAATCAAAGACAAGGACTACGACAATCATCACCTCCCACTCGCACGCGTCGATGGTCGACTAACACCCGCAACACGATCATCACTGAACACTGGAAATCGCTCGACCTGTTTCGAGCAATGTCCAACGCTGAACTGTGAATAACAGCTCAAGCCAAACTGGGATCCCTCCCCCAGACACCCACTAAACAGCACTACATACAGTGCTGCCACTGCTGCTGAATATTACGTAGACTATCATTGTAGACTGATATACCTGGAGATAGAAGTGGATTTATAAACCGAGCGACAAAGCAGCTGCACTCACCGTGTGAATGCGTGCGATGTGAGCCGCCATCAGGATCCGTCTCACTGGTCTCGTCCTCGTCACTGTACTCATCAGCATAGTCTTCATCGCCGTACTCGTAGTCGTCGTAATATTCGTCGTAATATTCGTCGTCCTCGCCCTCGTAGTTGTTGTCGTCGTACTCGTCGTGTTGGCCTGTAGTGCCGTCCGCGTCCATCTCCTCGTCGTCACCGGCCGGACCGAAGCCGCTGCCGGACGCCTCGCCGTACGTCGAGGACGTGGCCGAGCGACTGGCCGACAGCACGGGACCCAGCAGGTCGCCGCCTGATCGACCGCCAAACACAGAGTCGACCCCCGTCGTTCTCGACGACAGCCGCTCGGTCGTCGAGGAGATGCGTCGTGTTGATGAGGGCGCTGGTGGCTGTGTGGTGGTGGTGGTGGTGTACGTTGACGTGGTGGTCTTGGTTGTCAAGGAGGAGGCAGTGGAGGGCATGGTAGTGGTGGTGGTGCTGGTGCTGGTGGGAACGAAGGGACGCAAGTTGTCCCCGGATCCAGCGCTGAAGTCATCGTCATCCACAGGGACAATCTGATTGATGAGCACACCAACAGTCGTTATTGGTAGACAGTTGCGAGTCTGCTTGAGTGGACCGAGTGTGTCTCGCTTAGTGTTCGTCATCATCAGTAAATACCGAAACACTCAATACCACGACCAATTGAACAGCCGACATAAAGACAATCGCATACATTTAGTGCGTCATTAGTTGTGTTGTTTTCGCCAGATTAACCATGCACCAAAATATCTAGGCAAACTCAGCTCCACGTCACAGCAAGCAACAAGGAAAATAACGTAGAAAAAAACAATTTTACCTGGACTTCTTATAAGAATAATGAGTGTTTAGAATGCAAGAAATAATGCATTCGTAAGATATTAGCAGACATTACCATCAGCCCTACATTCGACATAAGACATACATTATCTATGAAAAACGACGTCTCTAGAAGTTATCTGGAGCTAATAAAGGTGGTCTTGTGTGACAGACTGGAACAAAATATAAGTAGCATATGAACAAAATATCACACAACAAGAAAACACTGCCACACCTATGAATTATGCATAATCAAAATCAACACACAAACCACCAATATTATAAAACACAACATAACCGCGTAACGAATACATGCAACTACATTAAAATGTACAACATATGAGTTATAACAGCAGAATTACAATGCCGTTGTATGTTATTATTAAAGACCGGATGTTCATGCAAAATGCCATAAATGCATATATTTGCCTATTTTAGGGTTTTTTTTCCAGATAAAAGCCTATTTTGCTAATTCGTAAAAACTATTGCCTATTTTACCCCCCAAAAATCATTATATAAATTAATATCGCAGGCTTTCAAGTAAATGGTTATACGGACAAAATGTGATCAGAAGTGACATAGCTAGGCTTGATTTCGCGTTCCCGAAATCACTGACTGAGGCAGGGTCGCATACCGCGTATACCATTGCATTGTCTATTCTGCATCGACTTATCACCGGTACGATATGTGACCACAGCTAGTATGTATAGCAATGCACCCTCGATGAGTTCCTGCGAGCATTGTTGCTGAATTCGACTTTGTAGTTGTATGTGCGTATGTTGTCTACATACACACTCGGCGCAGAGTCAACAAGCGTGCAATTTTTCCCATCAGAGAGATGCTTGTTTACTGACCTGCCACGGGCACACAGGTTTTGTGTGGGTGGGTGTGGGTGGGTGTGTGGATTTGTGGGGTTTGTAGAAGGTTCGTATATGCGCGGGGCGAACGCTAGTGTGAACGAACGAGCTAGAAAAACGTTCAGCATCTGCTAAAATGATAAAGTGTATTCCCATCAAATCAATGCAACAGGGATTTGAAGTTCTTTAAGTGTTTATAAAGGCACACTTTTGGATATTGCCCCACGTGATTTGATCAATAGCAGAAGCGAAATATTTGGAGACCACATTGGTAGAAATGGAGCTCACTATACGCAACATAAATCCAGTACCTGGTGAAAATTGACTTGATGTATAGGCGAGGATCAGAAGCGCACTCGGGGAAATTAAGATTTTGTGCAACTGAAAAATTAAACTTGTGATCTGAGCCTTAATCAGGTGCAACAATTCTAACACACCTCAAATATGCTTCAATCACGCGTATATACGTTGAAAGAACGTTTCACTCTCCAAGTATCTGCTACACAATCGTGGGCAAAATTGGACTTTTGACAACATTGAAATAATGGTATTTATGTATACGTATGAACGGATCTAGTACAATATTGCCCTATGAACATATTAGCCACAAACGCTTGTATACTCCCATACTCTGGAATAGGGGAATATGTTCACCTAGGCCAGTGTAGTATCAAAGGCGTACCAAGTGCGGTGAGTGCGACTGGGGCTTGCGGACAATATGTTCACTTTTCACCATAGCATAATTTCAGTGGTTTTCAACACAAGACACGAGTTCATACACAACAGGTAGCTAGCACCTTACATACTGTGCGGTTATTGGCTAGGCTCAGTAATCTAACTTGACGTAACCTGACCTGACCTAACCTAACCTAGCCAATAACCGCACAGTATGTTAGGTGCTAGCTACTTGTTGTATACGAACTCGTGCGTTGCGTTGAAAACCACTGAAATTTCGCTACAAGCCGCATTTGGCCACAAGCCGCAGTCGCACTCACCGCAATTGGTACGCCTTTGACAATACGCTGGCCGAGGTGAACATATTGCCCTATTGCAGGGTATGGGAGTACTTGTGTATTTGTGCAGTATTTGTACTTGTACTGTATGTATTTGTACAGTATTTGTACTTTGTATTTGTGTATTTGTGTATAGTATTTGTGGCCAATATGTTCATAGGGCAATATTGTAGTACTCCCGTATAAACACCGGTTATTATGTGTTAGAAAAGTAATTGATCAATATTTAATGTTTGTCTTGGAATTAATAAATGCATATATTTGCCTATATTTGCTGTTTTATCGTGCCTATATTGCTATTTTTAGTGCCTGAACATCCGGTCTTTAGTTATTATTTTCCTACTTGATTCTAAATCTAGACAAAACTAGAGTACATCGGCACAGAAAATCAATGCAGCAGGTTTTGTTTAATTTTCATCGTTGTTGTTTATATACATGTTATTTCTTGCATTCTTAAAGGGACTGACAATCCAATGAAACAAATAATACACAATCCGTTGTGGCTCATACCATATTATCATGTTAAATTTTTGCGTTTACGCCCAGCTGTGAATAATGATGAATAAATCAAGAAAAACAAACTGGAAAAGAACTGAAAGACAAAGATAATGGACAAACGAATATGAAACACTAAACTAATGCATACGTAAGACATAGAAGTACAAATACCCGTTATTTTATATTAAAAGTATATATCAAGCTTTAATTTAACGGAATATTTGAACTAAAGTAAAGTGGTCAAATTACAGTGGAGAATGGTCCAAAATGTCACAACCATTGCACTGATTATGTACTCTGACTAAGTCGTCGGTCTTTAAACAAATCAACCACGATTAATAATCTTACTCCAGTACCATATGCATGCAGCTTCGTTGGCAAATAGTAGATATTCAACCAAAAGTACGCCAACAACACGAAAAGCTTACCTGAGCTGATCCGAAAGTAGACCACTGTGAAGAAAGCAAGAGAAATAATAGGCAAAGCAGATTCATGGTGACTCAGGACTAGACCGAGTGAAGTTTATTTGGTTATTTACTAGTGAAGAAACGCATTTACACTAAAACCGTACTAAACCGCACGTACACAACAAAACACACTCCACTGGTGAACTGCATTCACTTACAATGCACAATTGTTGCCAAATCATGGAGAGCTAAATTTAGCGATTTTATCCAAAGGCTGCCAAGACGCCCATAGTGAAAGTTTTCATATAGTATGATTATAATTGAAATAGTTTCGGCAAACTGCACTTATGTAACATTTTACAAAAAAGTTCGTATTTATGAATGTACGTCGGAACAATTAGACATTCTATTTTTATAGCCTCAAACAAAAACACTAATGTAGTCGACAAAAACATCGGCGGACACCCGCCATTCCTGTAGAAAGCCAATATAAAACACATTATATTTTGGATACTTTTGAATACACGAAAAAACAAATTTATGTCGCCCTTGATATCGGTATGATTTGGTCCTAGCAAACCTTGCAGTCACCACCAAAAATCAATAATACCGCAAATACACGGAAGACAACACAGTAAGCAATCATATTACTAAAATCAGGTGTTACTGCAGATCAAACTGGATTATACCGGACAATAAATCTGTATCGCGTCGTTCTAACCATTAGCGAAAAAATCGTTTAAACAGCCGAGATAAAACTCAAATAGGGTGAACATAGTCATGTCCAATCGCTAAACTGACGAGTAAGAGACATATCAGTTGTCATATAAGCAACAAATATCACAACGAGTCAATCAGCACTCAACTCAACCAGGAGCTCTCGTCGATACGGTGAACTAAGAGACACATTGTCATGCGCAAAATGACACACAACGCAAATTGGTAGTGACAGTGATGCACAAGGGAAAAGCTAAAAAAAAGTATACTAACTACCGTAGAATTAGAAGCATGCACAAATGTGATGGTCTGCGTCAAACAAGGTAGCATATATTTGTTGCTAACACACACACAAGCCCACGAGATCATGCGCTGAACGCATAAGAAAACGCCACATTATTCCCTCTACAAAAAACGACCTGCCAATATTCATAAATACTGGCACACATTTCTGTTCGAAAGACATCTACAGCCTTCCGACCGTCCACTCGAATTCAACAGGAAATCTAACAAGAACACATTCGTTCCTTGTGTTCATTTCTCTAATACATTCAACCAATGTCAACATTTCACACACACACAGCCAATCAACCCCAAAAAACTGCAACACGACCATGTCACACAGACGAACAAAAATGACCATTTGTCCAGCACGTCATGAGGTCGTTGGCTCATGTTTCGAGCAATGGTACACTGGCGTCCTGCAAGACCGGGTTGTCTACACAATCTTCGTCATCGCCAAAATCCGACTTTTCCACCACATCGTCGGCAACATCCGCGCGAGTCAGCAACTGCACCTGTAACCCCCAGCACACACACACGTCTTTGAGCAAGCATATTGACAAACTCGAGAAGATACAGAGAACAGCAACAGAAATCGCACCAAGTTTGAGAAATTTGGAGTATCCAGAAAAATTAAGCAAGCTAGGACTGACCACGCTCGAGAAAACAAGACAGGGGAGATTTGATACAATTTTCAGATACATGAAAATATTTCAAAAAAACGAATCGAAAGGCTGTGGTGTGATCGTGCGCAGTGAGAGAGAGTGTGTGTGTGAAAGATTGTGTGTGCGTGAACGTGTTAGTGTGTCTATATGTGATCGTGTATGGTTGAATTGTATATTGCGTGCGAGAGTGTGTGAGCGAGTGTGTATAGCTGTGTCGGTAAGTGTGTGCAGTTGTTTCGGTGTGTGTGTGTGTGTGTGTGTGTGTGTATGCGTTTGTCGAGTATGCATGTCCCGCGGCGGCGAGCGATTGACCGGCTCGCCGCTGATTGGTTGTTGCGGCGGGTGAGGACTGTTCGTGTGTGTGTGTGTGTGTGTGTGTGTGTGTGTGTGTGTGTGTGTGTGTGTGTGTGTGTGTGTGTGTGTGTGTGTGTGTGTGTGTGTGTGTGTGTGTGTGTGCTCCCGTGTGTCACGGTGTGAGCTTGGAGTCTTGTTCGTGGTGCGATTGTGGTGTGACGTCTTGTAGGCGCGCGTGGGGCGGTGATGCCCACGCGCGCCTCTCTGTAATATATTTGAGTTTCTGGTTTTGTTACAAAGGCTGAATTTTCTGGAATGAGAGCGATCAATGAGGACACAGCATAAAAATGAAAAAAACAAGATGCTGACAGAAGATCATACAGGACAGTGTTCCTTATAGGAGCACAGTAAAATGGAATAGTTTAGACAGCGGAATAGTGAGAACGTGATCAATTCAATCGTTCAAAGGAAAGCCTGTATAAATCATGATTTGGGGACGGGACAGCTCCAGCGCAAGCTCATATCCTGTAATGCATAAATGGGAGAGTGAGACCACACGCACACACACACACACATAAATGAGCGCCTCCCGTCTCAGTAGCACCATTGACACATACATATAGATCGTAGATATTCGTACTGGCCACTACGACAGCACACAAGAGGACAATCAGGCAGCTAAGTGCAGCAGTGATGAACTCCGTGCTGGCGCTGATTTTGAGGGAGGAAGACAATGTAAAATATTTGAAAGCAAAGAAGAAACGAAGGAAACACACACACACACACACACATATATGTATATATATATATATAGAAAAACACAAACACTGATTAAATTTGAAATCTGTATCCATTGTATTAACATAAACATAACCAAAACTACACATTTAAACAAAAATATGAACAAAACAAATGTATACAAAGAAAACTAAGCATATACACACATATACAAACAACAAAGGAGTCTCTCTCTCTCTCTCTGTGTGCGTGTGTAAGGAATAGATTGTGGGTGCGTGATGGGGAGAGAGAGGGGGCACACGAGGAGGACAGTTCACCTGGTCGTGTTGCACGCACACCAGCACCTGTCGGCCGGCGGCCAGCTGGTGCCGCACGCTCGCCGGCAGCGCCAGCCGCCGTCCGTCGTCGCTGGTGATGAAATCGGGCGGGTCGCGGTCGACGCACGTCAAAGACAACACGTCGGGCACTGCGGAGGCGGCGGCGGCGGCGTCGGAAGTCATCGACTGAGACGCCGGCAACAGATGCGGCGACATGAACTCGACGGCCGGCGCGTCAATGCCGTCGCACGCTGTCTCACTCGATGACTTCAAGCGTCGCCGCTTGCGCTGCTGCTGCTGCTGATGGTATTGTTGAAGTTGGCGCGGCTGTTGGCGACAGCGCGGCCGGGGCTGCGGCTGTTGCTCGGACGGAGGCACAGTGAGCACCTGGTTGGCCACGTCCAGCGACTCGTAGCGCAGCGTGACCAGACGAAAATTGTCGTCGGCGCCGCGCTTATAACTGCCAACACACACACACACACACACACACACAAACGGTGTATCGTAGATCCCGGCTATTAAGCACATATTGTAATCCACAATACAGCTCCATACTTTCCATGGTATGATTAATGGTCACATCTTTTTCAGGGTAAAAATCGGTCCACCAAAGTTTTATATGTTCATAAAAACAAGATTATGTGTTCATTATAGTATTTCATTAATATATCAATATTAATAAAGTACAGATACGTGCACTACTTTGGTGACAACTGTAAATTAACAGGTAAATGATAGGAAAAGACATACCTTTTCAACATATTGTATATGTAGAACAGATCATTTGAAAAGAAAAACTATCGGAGAAAATTCGATTTTTGGGTGGGCTTATTGGACTGCACTACTAAAAACATAATATTTCAGGTCTAAAAGTGACATGGACTTAATAACCAGGTGGGATTAATGGCCGATATCTACGGTATAAGATTAGCATAGGAACGCGCAAGGGCCGTGTGACGTATACATTAGTATGATAGTATAAGTGTAAGTGGAATGTGCATAACATACCTTACGATGATTACAGCAAGTTTATATAGCAACCATATGACTGGTCTGCAAGCGCGATATTATTACAAATATTACACACACATACACACACACACACACACACACACACACAATTACAGTATATGGCCCCGGGTTATAGCACAATAGGCAGTGTGGTACCTGAAGCGCATGTGTCCCTGCGGCAGGCGAATGTCGTGTTTGTCTTTCAAGTGTCGGGTGAGTCCGCAGCCGGTGCGGTACTGACTGTCGCACAAGTGACAGTGGTACATGCCGCCCGTGCGCTGCGCCGTCGCGTACTGACACGTCTACCGACACACACACACACACACACACACACACACATACACGGACATGGATGAGACGGAACGGTTTTACTCAAGAAATTCACAATCTACTGTGGGAGAGGAGGACACAACTGAAAACTAAAAACACGTAATTTGAAGTTAAGTTGAGGTACATTTTGCCAAATATCGTATCGATGTGTGGATAAATGGAATAAATTAAGGGAAGTAGTCGTTAGTGAAAGAATTAGCGGATTTAAGACAAAGCTGGACAATGGTGGATACCGAGACGGAGCATTCCGAGCCTAAAAGCTCTTCTCCCGTATCAACAAAGCGGTGAATACACATATAGATACATACAGACACACACACAATCACGCGAGTTGCTGAGACTGTCAGACAAATTAGCACACGCCTAACAAAATGTTGTATAGAAATAAAAACTGTAAGAACACAGGAAAATACAGATACGAAGATACCCAGTACACGGTACACATACATACTTAGTAGCGAACTAGCTGTATGAATCTATAGAGTGAAACTCGGGAAAACGTGGATGAATACAAACAGTCCACGACACAAACAATACGACAGTGGTTCCCAACCTTTTCTGGCAAAATTGTGCCCAAATCAAGCATCGCAACACAAGTCTACAGAAATACACGTATTGCCTGCATATGTAATGAGTGTTTTTAATCATGATTGTAATTTAATCATTGATCAAATCATGATTCGCTCAGAACTTCATGAATAGACACCATGATTTTCATTAATATTCCGGCATCTATTAATGGAAAAGACACTGAGTTTGTACGAGCTATTAGCGACTCAATAAAAATGGTTTGGCGATCCAGGTTTGAGAACCACTGCAATACAACATCATAGACGTAAAGGTTAAAGGCCTAAGTGACAGCTGCCACACGGGAAGAAGCCGAAGCTTATGAGCACACAGGTGTGCCCCGTGCAGCTCGCTGTCACCGCAGAGCCGACCCTATCCACGCTATGGCGCCACAAAGACGAAAGACGTATTAGAGAGGGCCACCTCCACAGAATGCATTACATAACACATAACTGATATCTGGTGCCATCATTTAATAACAAAAACCAGAAAACTGGGCATAGGATGAAACTAAAACGGCACATGAAACAAACAACAGAGCATTACTGCTTGGTGTTTGAAAGCGCCTATGAACAGTATAAATGTGTCGTGCCGCTTGTCATATCGACAGCACCACATGAGGTGCATGCGACACACACAGACAGACAAACAGCACGAGCTGATGTGGCCATATATACCAAGAAGACGCCACAATGTTCGTCTCCTTTTCTCAATATGGCCGTGTGGTTCGTTAATTCAGCAGCGAATCCACTGTGTGTGCATATACACTCCAATACAACGTTCAATAAGCCAAACAGAAATACAGGGACCGAACTGTAAACTGACAAATCTTAAACAGAAAAGCGAATGTGTTTGCATTTATGTGTGTGTGTGTGTGTGTGTGGTGTTTTGTGGTACTTTAAGGTGTCGCTGCACGTTGAACTTGTTCCAGGCAAAATAGGAGCAGTCTGGTTGCGGACACGACACCAGCTCGCTCATGTTATGCACCGCCTCCACGTGTCGTCTCAGCGTAAACTGCGACTTAAACCTGACATCCACTCACAAACACAACACACACACGCGCACTTTCAGTAGCTGTACCCTAATCAGTGGTTCTCAACCTTTTCAGTGTTCGCATCCTATGCAAATCAGTACTCAGATATCGCAAGCTCCTGGATTATCGAGTTGTATACACCTGTATGCCCTCATTAGGAAAATAGATTCAGACGTATCTCCCCGCACAATGTTCAATAGGGTTAAGCAAAAGGTTTTTCCAGGTAAAATATAGAGCAAAGGTAAACATATATTTAGTTTAATTTTACACACTAATACACGCGCCATTCTTGGAGCCAGGCTCGCAGCCACGGTTGAGAAAACTGGGCTTGAATAATCTCAACACAGAAAAAGCTCAATATAAATTGTGCCGGCATGTCCGGATGTGATTAGCTCTGTCGAGGTCTGTACTGTGTGTGTGTGTGAACGTGAGTTCACATAAACACACACACACACACACACTCCACACGAGGTGAAACATATGAAGAAAATATCAGAGATACAGAGACTGGCCATAAAATTGGTAGCAAACTTGAAAAACATGGAGGAAAATTGAATTACCCAGGCTTGATGAGAGGAGAGAAAGAGGTGATTTAATAAACCTATATAGACGCATAAATGACACGGTCAACACAGACGACATCGGTTTAGTTTTTCAAGGATATGTGCGTAGAGGACACTAAAAAAACTGAGGAAAACACGTCGAAAAGATGTACAAAGTATAGTTTCCCGTTTAGGAGCGTAGATAAGTGGAACCAATTAGACAGCAAAATAGTTGAAGCTAGAAATCTAAGTTCCTTCCAAGATATGTTAGATAAATAATGGAAAAAGAGACGGGACAGCACGAGCTTAGCTCATATCCTGTAGAACAACTAGGTGAGTACACACACACACACCCACACACAGAACATACACACACACCTGAAGTCGCAGTGTACACAGGGAAAGGGCCTGACGTCTTGGTGGCGATACTGCATGTGTCGTTTGAGATGCGACGCTCGCAGACAAGTGATGCCACACACTGAACAGCGGTGAGTGTTGATGTGAGAGCGAATGTGTTCGTGCAGCAACACGGTCGAGGCGAACCGCTTCAAACAATGCGAACACTGGTGTTCCCGCTCTGACCACCATACACACACACATGTGCATACATACACATACACACACACAGATACAGAGACAGACAGACACAGAAACAAACAGAAACACACACACACACACACACGGAGAGAAACAAACACACAAACACACGGAGAGAAACAAACACACACACACACATACACACAGATACAGAGACAGACAGACACACACACATAAACACAGACCGTCGACGGGTGCTTGTCGGAGCCGATGTTCGTAGAACTTGGCCCGCGACGAGAAGAGAGCGCCGCAGTGCGGACACGCACACACACGCTCCATTGTGTGTTTCAGCGAGTGCGCCACCAGTGTGATGTATGAGCTCAACACCTGACCGCAGTCTGACAGTAACACACACACACACATGCATGAAAATTGTACTTTACTCACGCATTCGGAATAATTATGGATGTAAAGCAATAGCTTCATCGGGCACTGTAACGAAAACAAAAATCTAAGTTATACACAGACAGGCGCGCGTGGGCATCACTGCCCCACGCGCGCCTACAAGACGTCACACTCCAATAGTCAAACCTAGAACACGACTCCTAGCTCACACCGTGACACACGGGAGCACCCACACACACACACACACAAACACACGCACATGCCTCCATCCACCGCAACAACCAATCAGCGGCGAGCCGGTCACTCGCTCGCCGCGGGGCATCAACACTTGACATTCACAACCACACACACCGACACAGCTATACACACTTGCTCATACACACTCGCACGCAAAACGCAATTCAACTGTACACGATAACACATAGACACACTAACACGTTCAAGCACACACAATCTCAATCAACGTAGACACACTCTCTCACTGCACACGATCACAGCACAGGCACTATGCATGAATATGCTTGCGTACAAACGTTATCACCACACGGCTTCTTCAGGTACTCCATAAACGCACACACATACACTGCGTACACACACAAACATACATATCTGATCCACAGGTGTTATTTAAGATATAATCTAAAAATATATTTACTTGTCACTTGTCTATCGTTAGTATATCTAGTCTGTTCAATTCCCATTTGGTCGTTGCAAATGCATGTTGACAATGCCGTCAGAACACAACATGCAAACGCAACCAAACTGTGAATGTGTGTGTGCAAGTGTTTTTGCGTGTGTGTGTGTGCGTTCAGGTTCAATTTGTTAATTTTTCCACAAGCGCAAAATACACAGTAAAAAACAATAAATAACTAAGGTGGATATAGAAAGTCTGCTGAGACATTGTTTCTTTTGCAGACTTGTGTCTCTTGTGTGTGTACGCGTGTTTGAATGAGTCTGTTTCTGTGTTGTTGTCTTGTTGTTGACAGGAGTTTGGCGTTTCGGCCAACGTTGACCATTTCACGCCGCTCACAAATTTCATTTAAACGTATGGGAAATAAATGAATATGGAATGAATTGGGAAGGACGAATTGTGAAAAAGTTAAAATGATGACCAAGTTAAAATGACGTTTTGTTGTGTGCTTGTGTTCCTTGGTTTGTAGTGTATGTGTACAGTGCTCGCCACAGCATTATGCCGGCCACCCATGACACAGTTTATCCAACAATAAACACTATTTATTAACATGTATTTGTATTAATGAACAGCTTAATACTTGGTATTACCTCCCTGTGCTTCAATACTTCCTCCAAGCGCCTGGGAAGGCTCTCACATAAATTTTGAAGGACTCGAGGGA
This sequence comes from Sacculina carcini, assembly GCA_916048095.2. NCBI lineage: Eukaryota > Metazoa > Arthropoda > Thecostraca > Sacculinidae > Sacculina > Sacculina carcini. The sequence goes on along the minus strand of OU696574.1, from coordinate 4,116,766 downwards.
TAAATTTGTCCATGTCTCGCGCACAGCTGATTCTAGAAGCGCAACGGAGCTGATGTTCTTGCCCTTCAAGCGGTGTTTCATCACTGACCACAAGTTTTCAATGAGGTTCAAATCAGGAGAGTTTCCTGGCCAGTCACTGAAGAACCTCACTTGACAGTCCTGCAGCCATTCAACAACGTAATAAGCGGTGTGGCATGGTGCTCCGTCCTGCATGAATATTTGCTGAAGGCATCTTCCGAATTCTCGCACAGCCGCTCAATGTAATTCTCCCGATTCATGTGCTGGTTTTTTGGAAGGACAACGAGTTCACCTACACTTTAGGCAATAAAACAACCCCAAACCATGATCGAGTCCGGGTGCTTGGTGGTCCCAGAGATGTAACGGGCGTTCAGAGGGACGCTGCCTCTGCTCCGGTAAACGCGTCTTCCACGGTTTCAGGTGACCGTGAACGTGGCTTCGTCGCTCCAAAGTACTTTGTACCACTGCTGAGGTGTCCAATTTCTATATTTCAGTGTGAATTCTAGTTTATGATTTGTTTACTCTTGGTAAGCATCGGTTTCTTCATCCGTCGATGGTCAGTGTAGTCCAGTTCAGCTACTCTCCTGTTGACCGTTCGTATAGACACGTCTGAAAGCAGTTGTGGATTGTTTTCCCTCAATCTCCTCGCAGTGATGACAGGAGAAGACTCCAGCTGTCGTTTCAGCACAGTTAGAGTGCGTTCAGATGTTTTTTCATTGGACCAGCTCGTGGTTTAGCAGAGGGCATCTCGACACCTCCACCGTCCTTGAGACTATTCAGCCAGTTTCTCACTGAACGTTTCTCACTCACGCCAACATGTGCCACTATTTCAGCAGTTTTCAGCCCGGCTTTATGAAGCGCAATGATCTGGGCAACAGTTGCAACTGTTAACGACTCTTTATTTCCCATACTCACCAAAATCCACACTAAAATCCACGAGTAGCACTTCACAACAGAGACACTGACAGCGCTACACTTTCCGTTGCTATGACAACCCGGGCTTTTTCTGACGTCACTGTAATGTGAATTACAAATAGGTGACGTCACACCAGCACCTGGTAGCCGGTAGTGTTCTCACTATAGAAGTGTTAGATATAAACACCAATATTATGATTCGTCATGGCTTTACGCCGAGATGCACACCCGGCATAATGCCACGACGAGCACTGTGTGTGTGTGTGCGTGTGTCTGTAAGATAATTTGTGTGCTTCTCTGTGTGTGTCTGTGTGCACGTGCACTGTCAGATATTACGCTAAACCCGCCCTGTCACCGAATATATGCGTGTGTGTACGCTCGTGAATGTGTGTACTGTCTGCGCATCTGATACATATTGTGTGTAGGTATTGCGCAATATAAACGTTTAAATCAATGCAATGAAATGCCTGTATAATCAGACGCACCGGCCCAGAGACACAGGTACTCCTGTACCTGCTTGGTGCGGAACTGATCCGCACTGTAATAACACTTGAGATGATGGCGCACGTGACCGTAGAACATCTCGGCATCCTCCAACTGCATGCCACAACCGTCCCACTCACACCTCACACACACACACGCACATACATACATAAAGGTTAAACGCCTCAAGTGACAGCTGCTACACGGGAAGAAGCCGAAGCTTATGAACACACAGGCGTGCCCCGTGCAGCTCGCTGCCACCGCAGAACCGACCCTCTCCACGCTATGGCGCCACAAGGACGAAATAAGTATTAGAGAGGGCCACCTCCCCAGAATGCATGACACAACACATGACTGATATCTGGTACCATCATTTACTGCTGGGTGGACAGGGGCTGTTGGATTGCAGAATTTACCCAAAGAATTTCTCCGCGAGGATTCGAACCACGGACATACACGGTATCTGCTAATTGTCATTAATTGCAGGTAAATCCAGTAGCATGGGAAGAGCGTAATCACTTTATCCACCCTGCGGTGGTCCCATGTACTGGAAGCTAACTAAAAGATGTAGAGAAAAAGAGTTCGAAAAGTAAAGATTTCAGCCAGGAAGATGAAAGCTAATAAAGAAAGAGGCAAAAGAACTGAACGATGAATCAAATGAAATTATCAAATGAAATAGCTAAATATACTGCATTTACATACAATCGTGCAAGACTGATTAAGATAATATGCTGACTGAAAATCAACTAGAAACTTATAATAATAATAAACAAAATGAAAAATGAATAACTAAATGAAACTCAAAATAAACCAATATGTAAATGTGTTTAAATCGCCAACGATAAAGCGAAAAACAAAGCCGAGGAGACATAGAAGAGCCGATCTCGGCCCACCTGAATGGCTGCGACAGGTCGGGTATGACATTGACGGCTGACACGCTCATTTGACACTGAGGCACGGCGCGAGCAGCCAGCGCTATTCGTCCGGCGCGCTTAATTTTGGCGTGATAGCAGTGGAAGAGCACGTGACGACGCAAATGAGCGTCGTCGCACGAGCGAAACTCGCAGCCCAGCCACAAACAGCGCCTCATCACGCCGGCTCCGACCGCCGCGTCGCTCGCCGCTTTACACACGCCTATACACACACACACACACACGTTTACACACGCCTATACACACACACACACACACGTTTACACACGCGTATATACCAGGGTCTGTTTAGTTTAAACCAAGTGTTTTTTTATTTAAAAAAAACATGTGTTTTTAAAATTGTTTTTTTGACAGAAATGATTTTTCTCATATAGGAATGATAAAATATTTTCAGAATTAGTAAATGAGTTCATTAATGCAGTATTAAATCTTCATAAATATTACTTTTTGACATGATTTTAAGGGTTTGCAAGATATGGGAAACATTTATATTAACATTTTTGGTTTTTGCTGGGGAAACATTGTAGTTGGTATTTATGAGAAATCCTAAATTTTTATGACAAAACATCTCAGTTTCTAAGAACACTATTTATAAAAACCTCTGAGTTAAAAACTGTGTTTACTCTGAAAACAAACATGAATTAGCTTCCATGGATAAAAGGATTTTTATTCACTAGATTTTCATAAATAAGGCCACTGGGTATATGAGTAAGGCCACTGGGTATTTGGATTTGGACTTTGCAAACATATGTGGGTGTTTAAAATCGACAGTTTTCGCAATTGGAAGCGGTCTAAAACTTCCGTTGCCTATAGATGCTACAAGGTGAAATTCAAGATCCTGTGTGTACATTTTTATGATTTTCTTTTTTTAAATATTAAAAAAACTTTTGGTAAGTGGTACTAAAATATGTTTAACTATATGCTAAATAGCATGATACAATCCTTTTTTTATTTGTGTGTGCAAAGTGTAAAAAAGCCAAATAAACCAAACCAAAACAAACAATGTTTTTTTGGGTTTTTTCTAAAAAAACATGGTTTGTGTTTTTTTTTTTAAAACGGTTTTTTCAAACCCTGGTATATACCCACATTTACACACGCATATATACACACATTTACACATGTATGCATACACATCTTACCACATGCCTAGTAGGAGTGTGTGTGGACGCATAGAACGGCTTGAGTGCACAAATACTGAACGTAAAGTGTGTTGGGAAATTCAAAGATAACTTGGATAAAGCTGGATATTGACAAGAAGACAGCTTGAAAGCTCGAGTTTAACTCATTTCCTGTAGCTACAAATATGTGAGTACATACTGTTGATAATTAAAACAATAATAATAATATTAATATGTGTAAAAGATGAAACATTCCATTACAGACAGATACACATATAAACAAAAGGGCGCGTCAAGAGGATAACATAATACCGGCCAAACACGTCTCACACAAACACACATAGACACTGTCACACTCAAATACAAACGACAGAAAAACAAAGACACTTCGACATCGACCAAAAACACTCTGCAAAATTCAAAACCAGCAAACACAAAACGATACACACACACACACACACACACACACACACACACAAACACATTCGAACTAGTCCCAGCACAATATGCGTGATAATTGAGCCAGTACTGACCCGCATCGTCGGAGTCTGTGAGATGTCGCAGCAGATGTTTGGAGAACTGAGTGTTGCACACGTTCAACTTGCAACCGTTCCACTCACATCTCAACATGCTCGTCTTCACCATGCTGACATCACACAATAAACGTTTCACTATGCTGAGCGCAGGAAATACCATTAGAAGAGGATAGCATTACAATGCTCGTCAAAACAGTCTTCAGTTACGAGATCTTCGAAAATTATGAAGATCAAGAAGTAGATCTTGGAAAATTTCACAAGTGCGTTGGAAGGATCAATATGTATGAAAAATGACAATGCCCTAATATTTCACAGCTGCTGAAATAACTATTCATATATCCCGTCGTGAACTAACAACCCATAAGATCAACCAATATTTTTCAATCATTCATTCGAGTATGCAATATTATAATAGTAATAATAATAATATATAATAAATAATAATAGTAATAATAATTCGCAAAGCACAATTCATTTAAATATTCATGCTATCCCAACCCAGTTCTTCGTGTTGACCAAAATGCTGAATCCAAACTTGTTTTGTACAAAAACTCACTTGAAAACGCAGTGACAGGATCCTCTTGACTAATGCATCCAGCGATAATCCGTATGCCATAGATGCAAGTGTCCAGAATCTGAATCAACGGCAACAACGCAGTGCTGAACTGTTCTGAGCGCAATGCTGCAGGAAGTAAACGAAACGGAAACGTAATAAGAAGCGACGAACACTCATTATAACCAACGCTGTCAGTACACCACATTCCTAAAATTGGCGCTTCAGTCTTGCCAGATTGGAACAATGAAAAAGACAAGTTAATTGGCTTTTTTGGGGAACTCCAAAAAGACAAGGTGAAGATTTTTCATGGGCGTTATATATAGCTTGATTCAAGGAATTGAAGTATCGATCATGTTTATTAAATAATACAAATTTGGTATACACAATTACCGATTACATACATAGTTTAGTGCATACAGTTGCGTTTACAATTCTAAATTGTGTAGTATAAACTAAGATTGAATTACACCTAAACAAGACTATCTAGTCACTCAATAATTTATTCAGTTGTTACATCAAAGTAGATGTCAAGAGGTCATTAGAAACAAAAACAAACGAATTCGAGTTGATGAAAACACACATTTGTCCCGTTCTGTCCGACCTTTAACTTCCGATTTGGCAGCTCCTCCATTCCTCACCAGTGGGAAGTTCCCCACAGGTTGAGAACCACGGGTCTAGTGCAAATCGAATGAAAGATACCAGCGTTAGACCGATTACCCAAACCTGCATATTTGTTTGTCGCTTGTGTTAAAGCTTTTTGCTCGCTAACATTGACTGATTGCTCCTCGAATACTCTAATAATTCGATAATCTGATAAAGTTTAATTCTCTGGTCAATCTACTGATCCGCAGAGGTCATGTTAACAGGTCACAATTCCAAAGTGGCAATTCTAAGCCAAAGAAGCAAGTGATTACATGCGGAATATTTTAACGCAATATCTTGTGAAAACATTACAATGTACAAACTGCTAGTTGGCTAGCATGCTCGACACTTGAAAAAAACACACACACAAAGGGGCGACTTGATTAATATTTTAGACATAGAATAGGTATGCAAAAGTTAGATAGGGATACTTTTATAGTTTGGGATAATTCAGGAAAGAGGGGTCATAAAAAATTAACCGAAAAGGACTAGATGTTTGAGAGATGTTAAGAAGTATGGTTTCACATATAGGTGTGTTGATGTCTGGAATTAGTTAGGGGATAATATTGTAGGAGCTAATAGCGTAGGAGCATTTAAAAAAAGACTGGATAGTGTGAAATACTGGGAACTTCAAGGAAGACAGGTTAGAGGGTGGGTTGGAGACAGGACAGTACGAGCACAGCTCATCTCCTGTGGTAAACACATAGGCGAGTACAAATAAGTGAGTACACATGCACGATTGGAAATGTATTCACAGATATAACGGCCTCAATTAAGCGTCAAGCGTACAAACGACAATTGAAATCAAGTACAGCAACAAGTGTGGGCTTTCACAACCGCCGATACAACACGAAAATGTTCATGGGCCCACAGTGATAACAAAAAAACGTACACTCCTTCAATAACGAGCGAAATGCGAGCAGAACAGCTGTTTTCAATACGTGAACAGTTGAGGAGCTTGGTCAGGCTGTACAGTGTCCAGCATTGCTCACTGAGACCATGTCAGACTCAGACCAGCCTCAGACATCGTGACATCACAAGCGCGCACCTCAGTGAGAGCCCAAATTAAGCGTGCGTGAAAAATATACGACCAAATTGTATGAATACGCGCTGATTTATACAAAAACACAATTAGATACAAAAACACACAGTCAAACACACACACACACACATACAGACACAATTTGGTTTAATATATGACGCAGGCCACAGATATACTGTATATGAACACACATAATACGAACATTTCACACATTATCGTGATGAAAGCAACCAAATACAAATATACTTGGATTTAGCATAACAAATCACTGACTGCGTCCTAACGCCAACGTAGAACGAACACAATTGTAAACAAACACACACACACACGTACATATACACGCATAAAACACAAGACATACAGACACATATACACACATACACACGGACATACACACATACATATATACATAGACACATACACACACGCGCATACATAAACACATATACACACACAGACATATAAACATGTACATACACACACACATACATACAGACACATACACAGGCACGCGCCTGCAGTGTGTGCTGGAATGACGGAGCGAGTGAATTAGTGTCAGTGGTCGGTATAAGTGAGTTAGTATCAGTGGTGGATATCAGTGAGTTAGTGTCAGTGGTGGATATCAGTGAGTTAGTGTCAGTGGTGGATATCAGTGAGTTAGTGTCAGTGGTGGATATCAGTGAGTTAGTGTCAGTGGTGGATATCAGTGAGTTAGTGTCAGTGGTGGATATCAGTGAGTTAGTGTCAGTGGTGGATATCAGTGAGTTAGTGTCAGTGGTGGATATCAGTGAGTTAGTGTCAGTGGTGGATATCAGTGAGTTAGTGTCAGTGGTGGATATCAGTGAGTCAGTGTCAGTGGTGGATATCAGTGAGTTAGTATCAGTGGTGGATATCAGTGAGTTAGTGTCAGTGGTCGGTATCAGTGAGTCAGTGTCAGTGGTGGATATCAGTGAGTTAGTGTCAGTGGTTGATATCAGTGAGTTAGTGTCAGTGGTGGATATCAGTGAGTTAGTATCAGTGGTGGATATCAGTGAGTTAGTATCAGTGGTGGATATCAGTGAGTTAGTATCAGTGGTGGATATCAGTGAGTTAGTATCAGTGGTGGATATCAGTGAGTTAGTATCAGTGGTGGATATCAGTGAGTTAGTATCAGTGGTGGATATCAGTGAGTTAGTATCAGTGGTGGATATCAGTGAGTTAGTGTCAGTGGTGGATATCAGTGAGTTAGTATCAGTGGTGGATATCAGTGAGTTAGTATCAGTGGTGGATATCAGTGAGTTAGTGTCAGTGGTGGATATCAGTGAGTTAGTGTCAGTGGTGGATATCAGTGAGTTAGTGTCAGTGGTGGATATCAGTGAGTTAGTATCAGTGGTGGATATCAGTGAGTTAGTGTCAGTGGTGGATATCAGTGAGTTAGTGTCAGTGGTGGATATCAGTGAGTTAGTGTCAGTGGTCGGTATCAGTGAGTTAGTGTCAGTGGTGGATATCAGTGAGTTAGTGTCAGTGGTGGATATCAGTGAGTTAGTGTCAGTGGTTGGTATCAGGATGATGACTGGCAGCACGGTTTCTCTGCTGTTCTATCAGCAACTGCAGCGGCGACACACCCGCCAATGGCCACATCTAACACCAGCACACACACACACACACACATACACACACACACACACACATACACACACACACACACACACACACACATATATATATATACACGCAAGAACAGATTCAGAAAAAAAATTATATCGACACCTACAATCAAACAAGAATAATAATTTCGGCCTTCATGAAGAATCAAAACAGATGTGCAAAAATACAGCTTCACAAAGAGGTCAATGGATTACTGGAATAAATTACCGAAAGAAATTGTCAACCAAACCACAAGACAAATGTTCAAACAGAACTATGATCTCTGGAAGACAGGAGCTACGAGTGTTTGACTCACTTCTGCCAGGAAGAGGTTTTTGATGGACTAGAGATTCGTTCATTTGTGCGTGATCAAAAATTTGTCAGAAAGATGAATGACAAGAAAAGGACTGCATGGCTGACATTTGTGAGTGTGTTAAAGGTTAAAGATTAAAGGCCTAAGTGACAGCTGTTACACGGGAAGAAGTCGAAGCTTATGAACACACAGGTGTGCCCCGTGCAGCTCGCTGCCACCGCAGAACCGACCCTCTCCACGCTATGGCGCCACAAAAACGGAAGACGTATTAGAGAGGGCCACCTCCCCACAATGCATGACACAACACATGACTGATATCTGGTAACATTGACTGTTGGGTGGACAGGGACTGTATGATTATAGAATTCGCCCAAAGAAATTCTCCTCCGCCGGGATTCGAAACACGGTTTGTGAGGCGGGTGTGCTACCCTACACCACGGAGTACAACGAAACAGACCCTGTATCTGTTAATTTTGTTAATTAAATATGCATACGTTACCCGGCTCATTTTTAATCCATAAATATACCGTATCTTCTGGAAATTTTGACCAGCTAGTCGAGAAATAGAGCGGCTCCCTCCAATCAAACGTCACCTCCAATTGAACGGCATTACGGGGGAAGGTTTGAAAAATAGAACGGCATGTCGTTCAGATAGAGGTTTGCACAGTGTATGACATGTTGCCCCATATATGACACCCACCTGCTGTTGACGCGAAGTAGAGCTTGCCGTGGGAAACAGCGAGTAGCTGGACACGGCGCGGGGCGGCGACGAGAGCAAATGTCCACCACCATCGCCGCCGCATGCGTCAGCCGCCGGTCCGTCACGAGCGTCGAGCCTGCCGGACACGTCGCTCGCGCCTTCACGCCCCCCCGTCACCGTCGGCTGCTGCCGCCATGGATCCGACGCTGGCCACGACGCAGCCTCGACCTCGGGCACATGACGCCACACGCTGTCCAGGCCGGCGGTGGCTGGTGAAGCCATCTGTGAGCGGACAGTGTGATCCGGCGGCCAGGAGAGCGCCAAACTTGACGTGCCGGCAGATGTGTTGTCGCCGGCGTCGTGTGTCAGCTGTTGCGAGTGGTTGTCGGCAGTGTCAGGTGGTGAAATAGTCGCCGGCGATGTTCTAGAAGTGTCCATCACCGCCGCCGCATCTGCAGTAAGTCGACTGGCCGTCTCAAAGCTGGCATCAGCAGAGGTCTTGTTCATAAGCATACACACACATTCATATTTGTATTTTCCTGCCACGCAGTGGTTCTCAACCATTTTCAGTGTTCGCACCCAGTGAAAATCAGCAGGCACTTCTCGCCGCCCCTGGATTCCTGATGAGTATACGAAAAAAAATACAAATGACATAATAGCAAAACGTTTATATTCAGTATTCATTCACAAAGCTCAAAATTACTAGAAGTTTCCTTTATGTTCTTCCAGGAAAAATAAAAAACACGGGTAGAACATGTTTTTGAAAAATTTCACAGGCAACCTCGCGCCCCTCAGGAACCAGACTCGCACCTCCAGTTAGGAAACCTGCTGTAACGTCTCTATACTGTTCCACGATTGGTGGTGCTTTGCGATGTCTTACATGGATGGATAAAGAGCGAGCGGGTGCATGTGTGTGTATGTGTGGGTGCATCTGTGTGTGTGTTTATATAGAAAAACAGCCATTTGAAAAACAGAACACACTGAAAATGGAAATAAACACACACACACACACCAACACACACATATATACACACACACACACATATATATATATATATATATATATATATATATATATATATATATATACACACGCACACACACATACACGCACATACACACAGGGTATATCTGCCAATACCAATAGTATCGAAACAATAGCAACATCAATGTTGAATATTCCAAGTCTCCATTCGTCCAGATATATATATATATATATATATATATATATATATATACATGTATATGCCTGTGTGTATGGATGTGTATATGTGTAAGCTTATGTACGTTTGTGTGTGTGTGTGTGTGTATATGCATGTGTGTGCGAATGTGTGTGTGTGTATGTATGTGTAAGCTTGTGTATGTGTGTGCATGTGTGCGTGTGTGTATGTATGTATAGATGTGTCTAAGCTTGTGTGTGTGTGTGTGTGTGTGTGTGTGTGTGTGTGTGTGCGTGTGTATGTGTGTGAGTGTGTGCAGTTGAGTCACCTGGTGAGGCTGGCTCGTGAGGCTATCTTGTTGTGCTGGCTTGTGTTTGTGTCGCCTCTGTTGTTGTTGTTGTTGTTGAGATGCCGACTGAAATATGGTTGTCATGGCAACGTTTTGTCGCTGACGTCTGCCGGCAGTTGTTGGCGCACAATGCTGACACACACACACACACACACACACTCATGTGTTTTCGTGTGAGTGTATGTGCACGTTGTTTGTGTGCTTGTAAATTGGTGTTTGGGTTGTATAAAATGAAAAATGTTCCTGTGTGAAATATGTGCATTGATGTAAGATTTAAGAAAACTTATTTATTCGTTGAAATGTACGTATTGTAATGTTAATATGTACGTGTTATTGCTCAAGATCTGAAATCGCGAAAGCTCGATAAGTTGTTTTACAAGCAAATTTTGTTTCTGTATATTTGCAATTTGTGTACTGAAATATATTGAACTGAACTCACAAAAATCAATTATCACATATAATATACACAATATTATTAAAATTACTATATAAAAGTGCATATTTGTACTGCTAACTAAGCGTGAATAATTTCATTAAACAACGCACAATAGCAATGCATATCGAATTCAACATTAAATGCACAATTCGGAATAGAGGCATTGAGTGAGCCAGGGGAAGGCCCGCACATCATACGCCCACGCTTATTTGTACACAGGCAAGCATTGACAGTGTATATGCCGCTAATACAAGTGAACAAGTAAGTAATGAACGACAAAATAATGCACAAAAGTAACTTAAATTGATACATATTATATTGAGAATTAATTACCGCAATATGAGTGGCAATAACTACGAGTTATCGTGGCCGCAACGACTACGAGCTACCGCTACGAGCTACCGCTACGAGCTACCGCTACGAGCTACCGCTACGAACTACCGCTACGAGCTACCGCTACGAACTACCGCTACGAGCTACCGCTACGAACTACCGCTACGAGCTACCGCTACGAGCTACCGCTACGAGCTACCGCTACGAACTACCGCTACGAGCTACCGCTACGAGCTACCGCTACGAGCTACCGCTACGAGCTACCGCTACGAGCTACCGCTACGAACTACCGCTACGAGCTACCGCTACGAGCTACCGCAATATGAGTGGTAGTAATTGTAACTCGTATATAATTTACTGCAAGAACTGCACTTTTATAGTAAAAATTTGGCAGCAACAATACAAATGACTCATAAAGTTACCGACGAGAATTGCAATGACAAGAGCATTGAGTGACTCACCGTGTTACTCGTGACAGCAGAGCAGGTTACTGACGCCGGGCGTGCAGGTTGTGATGTGGTGTTATTATCAGCAGCTGTGCGGATATTACCACAGGAACTAGCACTGTCGTTCACTGATACTGCCGGGCACTCACTGGCACACACAAACACACAAACACGGGATGAAAGGGATCAAATGGGGTGCAGGGATAGCAGAAGTCATAACAACAATTTAAGAAGAACCAGGAACAGAAGGAATCTGAAAAAATATCTCCCCTTATAGATGTATAACTTATTGGAATGGTTTGAGTAGTGAAAGAGTGATGGCCGTGAATAGAAATAAATTCAAAGAGGGAAATTGATAAAAGAGCATAAGGAGAAGGGACAATCCTAGCCTATCTCACTTCCCGTAATCACAATTAGGTGAGTATGCACAGTCATTTGAAAAATAAATCAGCACATCCACACACACATATCGCACACAAACACACATACACACACACATACACACACACTGAAACACACATGTCCATGTTCTACTACCAATGAAAGCCTGTCTGTAAGTGCGCTTGACAGGCTCTAGCCCCGTGTATTTGTAGAGTATATGTTACTGTGTATTTCTCATTGCACAATAAACGGAAACAAACACAAAACAAACACATGCGCTACAGTCGAGTCGTGCCACTCGCATTATACCTCAATATCCATATAGACTCGACTCACTCGTAACAATTGTGAGTGCGAAATCTCATGTTAGACCAGTGGTTCTTAACATGGGTGCTATCGAGCCCCAGGGTTTCGTTGAGTCAGTTTCAAGGGCTAGGAAGTTTGGTTCACTCACTCGAATGATTCGTGACGTCAAGCTCTGCTTGGTCATCATTGGCTGCAGTTAATCACGCCACATCACTTGGTCTTGATATCTGTGCTGCAAGCAACTCGGTCCACTCAGTAGTAGCCTACTTGTGTGACTGTCTTGATCGTACTACATTTGAGATTTTTCTTACAATACTTCAAACACGAAGGGTTTGATGAATGCATGTATGGAACTTGAAGGTTTCAGCACCTCCGATAAGGTTAAGAACCACTGTATTAGAGCGTGTTACCTGACGCTTGGCAGCTGCACTTCGGTGGCAGCTGCCGCGAGCTGCTGGACCACCAGCTGTCGGTCGACCGGCCGGCGGCAGGTCCACGCGCCATCATCCTGCTCGTGCACCACGCCCAACTGCTGCAGCTGCCGACACAACAGCACCAGCTGCTGACAGCGGAGCAGCTGTTGGCCCGACCGTGTCTCTCCTTTCTCGACCTGCTGCAGCTGCTGGCCGGGTGGTGGTGGTGGCAAGACATTAGGAGTAGCAGCGTTCGGAACTAGTCCCAAATGCTCGACCTCTTCGTCTTCAGGCAGCTGCAAATCGGCATCTGTCAAACACACACACACACATACACATACATACACATACACTTATTGTTTTTATGCTATTCATATGTTATTTTTATTGTTTCATTGGAGCTTAATGTTACAACTATACTGATGTGTTGTTCTAAGTATATTACATGCCATTTTTTGTGACCTATTTATTCACACAAGAGTATGTCTAAATGTTTTGTTAATGTATATATATTTATAACGTGTCTGTCCAAGAGTTATCACTCGACAGACTATGCCAAATTGTTTGATATTTTGTCACTGTACTTTTATGTTGTTCATGGCAATAAACTTTGAACTTGAACTTGAACACATAAACACATTACACTATATTGAGACATATAAATCACGCGTTTCACCCGAAGACCTTGAAAGCGCCCACACTCACATACAGGTACACGTAAACACACACACGTATAGACACAATCTCAACATCAAATATCGCAGCTCGAGATTGGAGCCTCACTGGGTTGTTAGCTGAAGGTTGGTGCACATGCTTAGTTGAACATAACGGAGTGGTGCTGTACGGTTGCAAATATGTGTTATACGTAGATTGTGGCTCTGTGTGTGATACACCTCACTGGAGGGGAATAGAAAGGTTGCCAATTGGGAGTTAAAAGTCGGACAGAACAGGACAAATATGTGTTGTTGTCAATCTGAATCCGTTTACGATTGAAAAAAATGTAAAAATCACATTGGAAATCCGTTTAGATTTGACAGAACTGGTGTGGAAAATGGAGAGTTGGTTCATTAAGAAGTGAGAAATCAGAGAAAAAAGGTTTTGGACAAGTGATCCATAAGGGGGAAGGCAATAAGGAAAAAAGGAAATAAACCGGGGATTCACTACAAAAAACTGATCATCAAATCAATGAAAGACATGAAGGTTGCAATCTTCATGTTGAATAAAAAATCATAAAATTGTTTACCGGATGTACAGCAAAACAGGTTGAATAGGGCTTATAAACAACGTGAATAGCATCAGCGTTGGTTGAGTAAAAGCGGGACGAATATGAAATTATGCAGGAATAAAACTGCATACACTTGTATGTCGCTATGAATAACATCTAGTGCTGTATATTTACTAATATTAAAACCATTGAGATGAGAAGAACGCGAATGATATAAATGCATGAATGCAGTCATCTTGCAACTTAATCATCAAAAAACAAAGAAAGGAGAAAAATATAATTAAAAATCACACTGGAAAAAACAATGAAAAATCTTCAACAAAAAACGTTGAAAACACTTGGGCAAGTGGTTGAAAACTGTATTGAAGCATGAAAGAGGCGAACGCACCGATAATACGAGCTTGCTGACTTGTCGTCTGGCTGGGAATTCGGTCGAGCAAGTGACACAAATAACTCCATAGAGGCTGGTCGGCGCCGAATACGCCGGCCGTTTCAACACTGCTTATGATGGAAGTGGTTGTAACGGTAGCGGCGCCAGTTTCAGCAGCAGACGATGAGTGGCCAGACGCAATCAGGTGAGAGTTGCCAAGCAGCCATTGCAGGTACAGTTTAACTGGCAATCGCACAAATGTCAGCAATAAACAGCAGTGATGCCAGATATGATGCACACGGCAGAATAAACCACAACCCATTATAAAATTCATTTGCGCATACAGCTCATATTCCCAGCAGGAAAACATGATGACAAAATACTGCGGCACTCTTCCTGCATGGTGCGGTTTGTTTGAAACTTCAGCGACAATTATAAAAATGGCGAGACGTCATGATAAATGCACAAGATATTGTACAGAATACGCAATATATAACTCGACGTGCATATTTATGGCAACGAGGTGTGTTGGAAGTTGATGGGTGAAGTGATGCAGTAGAGAAATGACACACAAATATTTAATTACTGTATAATTACGCTTGCTTGATGCTGTGTCGAACGCCTACATATTACGTTCACAAACAATCACGATATATTTATGTCTGTATAACTCTCCATTTTCTCGCAATATATATATTCTCACTAATACAACTGGAACTTTGACTTATATTTTGCCTGTTTTGTGTCTGCTTCAGTTCACGTACTTCGATTATTTCCATATATTCGTGTTAACTATGCCCTGTTCTATGTGTGTCCGCGCTTGTATTTGTCTGTACATGACGTTGTCGGTGTGTTATTGTCTTGTATCGGAGTGTCCCAAACAAATACACGCGCCATCACGGCACATATGCGTGGACGTGTGTTGGTCTTGCATCCGCCACTGAACGTTCACTACACACTAGGTACCACCTCATTTGCCCGTCAATTGGCGCGTATCTTCCCCCGGCAGGGATGATAAATTTGGGAGAGGAGATATCATGAGCATAACTCTTTGCTCATATGCCTCTTTGTTCATTGAGCATTGCTCAATGCTCACAAACTCTTTCTTGCCACACTGTAACAGAGCTACATTCCTCTCAGCACGCCTGAATTAATTCAGTGGGCGGAGCCTATACACGCAAAGTGTAGTGTACGCGCAATGTGTTGGACTCCGTGGTGTAGTGGTTAGCACACCCGCCTCACAAGCGGGAAGTCCGTGTCCATCCAGCAGTAAATGGTACCAGATATCAGTCATGAGTTGTGCCATACATTCTGGGGAGGTGGCCCTCTCTAATACGTCTTCCGTCTTTGTGGCGCCATAGCGTGGAGAGGGTCGGTTCTGCGGTGGCAGCGAGCTGCACAAGGCACGCCTGTGTGCTCATAAGCTTCGGCTTCTTCCCGTGTAGCAGCTGCCACTTGAGGCCTTTAACCTTTAAGTGATTCCCAACCGGCCACTTTTGACACAACCCCGGCGCCGTCCTGTCGACAACATAGCTATTGTGTCAGACATTACCTGCAGCCAGTGGCGGGTAGTTGACCAGCTGAAGCCGCTCCTGCACGACACACGCACAGCGCAGCATACACTCCATAGTGCCGGCTAGCAGACGTATCATTTGGTCGTAAAGCCCGGCCAGAAAGGCACCGCGGCGGTCGCAGCTGTCACGACAGGCAGCGTTGGCAGGCAGGTCCGTACTAACAGCAGCAGCAGGCAGGCACGGAGGACTGCGTCCACTGCGCACCTGTTCTATACTGTACAAATTCACCACCAACATCTGACATACACACACACGTGTATGTATGTCTGTGTGTGTGTGTGTGATACATACACACACAGAGAGCCAGTCAAACACACACAGACAGCCAGACAAACATACACAAAAACATACACAGACAGATATACACACACGGACAGACAGACAAAAACACAGAGGCAGACACACACACACACATTAAATTTTTCATTTATTGTGAAACATTTATATTGTGAAATCTCTACACAATGTCTCAGAGGCGCACCCAGTATATTAACTACAATGTGGCATCGAAAAAGCCGACACATACATGTACAAACATTCACGCATACATTTAGCGGAAGTGCGGATTTATCACAGTCTCTGACAGGTCAATGATCCTTCGGCCTTTCTTACCAGACAAACTGAACATCATGTATAGCCAAAATGACCACACGCACGCACATGTACACAAGTATAAGCGGACCCACAAGCATCGTTGGCAATCACTAGTCCTTCTGCATTTCAAAACAGGTGTTATTTTCACCATGCACTACCAAAATATCACACACACACACACACACACACACACACACACACACACACACACACACACACACACACACACACACACACACATGGCCACACCTGTACAAGCCGATCCGCCGACAGTGAGTTGGCCAGCAGCTGCGCCGACAGCTGGTCGTTGAGCAGCTGAACGGGCAGCTGGGGCGGCACCGCAGCGGTCGGCTGGCTGAGTAGCACGTGAAGTCGCGCGTGCAGCTGCAGGAAGAGCAGCGTGTAGTCGGCGACTGACATGCGAGCAGAACTGTCACACGCCGACACACTGCACACACAGACACACACATACACACACACATGGGCTATATATTTACCGTAAAAACTCCATTTGAACGGCATCTTAGGGGTAACAATTGAAAAATAGCACGGCATTCTCTAATTAAACGGCACTTTGCTGAATTATTTTCTTTTGGCAATACCTATGACTGACTGGTTTTTATTAGTGAATTACTGATTACTTGCCAGTAATCACCCTGTATTTGTGACCTTTGTTAAATAAATATGCATAAGTTACCTGGTTCTATTTTCATCCATAAAATGTACCGAAACTTCTCAAAATTCTGACCAGCTAGTGGAAAAATAGAGCGACGCCCTCTCATTGAACGACACTACGGTGAAAGTTTTGAAAAATAGAACAGCATGTTGTTTAAATAGATGTTTCACGGTATATTACGAATTCATGTTCGTTAAAGAGCGCCAGGTCGACTAACTTTTTTTGTCCTTTGTATTTTTCCTATTTCTGTACTGTGGCATGTGTTGTTGGCAATAAACTATGACCTAAGAACTAGAAATAGCACATACATACATACATATACAAGGCACATACACATATGTAGACAGACCAACATACATAAACACAGACAGACAAACACACATGCACACAGACAGACAGACACACAGGTATACTGCAAACTCCGAGTGAGACGTTCAAAGTTCACACCACACACATGCCCACACGCCAAATGAAACATTAACCACATAAAAACACACACACACAAGCATATACCTACACACACACGAGTATATACCTACACACAAACACACACAATACACTGCCAGATTCACAAAGAGACATACAGACAGACATACACACAATCAAGAAGAAATACTGGAGGGCGGAACAAATAAAAATATAACTGCCTGTTCTGTCTCTACAAGTCTTTGAATACAAACATAAACACACACATAGACAGACAGAGACATACACACACTGAGACGCAGAAATAAATACACATAGAGACATGCATACATACACACACAAACAAATATACACATACACATATAGAGACAGGCATACATACACACACACACACAGACATACATACACACATAGAGAGAGGCATACATACACACGGACAGACAGAGATGGCGGGAGAGTGGAAGTGAACCTGTGTGAGGCAGCTAGTCGGCAGAACAGCTGGTCGAGATTGGCGGCGGCCGCCGGGAACGGACAGCGCACCGACACGCCGCCAATGTAGTGATATACTGCGGCGATACGCGCGCCGTACTGCGCCGCCAGCAACGCCAGCTGGTTGTACGGCTGACCGCTAGAGGGCGCCACGTGCAGCGCCTGTCTGTCTCCCGTACACACAGATTAACAGAGATGAACTCAAATCGATTGGAGTGAATGTAAAAAATACGGAAAGCAAAGACAAAAATGGTATTTGAGAACAGATTGAAAATTGATTGAAAAAATAAGATAACAATAAAAAATTAAGAAAGACAAACAGAAAAGTAAAAAGACAAAA
The DNA here is from genome assembly GCA_916048095.2 of Sacculina carcini. Taxonomy (NCBI): domain Eukaryota; kingdom Metazoa; phylum Arthropoda; class Thecostraca; family Sacculinidae; genus Sacculina; species Sacculina carcini. The sequence goes on along the minus strand of OU696574.1, from coordinate 4,098,367 downwards.
AAGAAGACAAATTAGCTGATTGAAATTATTGAAAATTGTGAAAGGAAGAAATAAAGAAAAGACCCAGCTTGAGAATACAGCATGATTGGAGAGAAGAACTCGGAGCACAAGAGAACATGACAGCGTTTATTCTGCTACTCAATGGCGTATATTTGTGTCGAGGCTCGGGGGATGACAGCCATCATGCATTAGTGTTCAAAGTTAGCTCAGTTGGTCAATTGCATGATACCCTCAACTAGTTTACGCCTAGTCAATTACAACACACATACCTCAATGAAAAGTATATTTCATATAATTGCATACAGACACATTTGTCGTGTATTGTTACTTTACTGCTATGCTAATTTTGGTGATAATATACCTAATAAACTGAGCTCACCAGAATTGTCGGGGGTATAATTGCATATTCATACTCCCAGCCAATTTGTCAGGGGTATATGCACCCCCATACCCCAGGATTTACGCACATGACTAGAGCTGTTCAAAAAGTAAACTAAAAATAGGAAAATATATTTCGAGAAAAGTTAACCTAACTTTTCCTCCCTTAAAAAGGCAAATTTCTTCTTGCAGGTCTGCTAGAAAGGATGCCCACACCCTACTAACATATTTTCCACCTGATATCCGCTTTGATGCCATTTTTTTCACAAAAACACCAAAAAGTGGCCTAACATTGCAAAAACAACATGAAGCTAAAATAACACAAACCCATAACATAGAACAGTAGTTATTCTGCAGCAGCAAGGATTATACAAATATCCCCCTCTGACAAAACATATTACAGATTACATAACAGGCATAATAGATTGAGTTTATCTTCTAAATACATATAGAACGAATTATATGTTTAACAAATAAACATCTAATATG
>OU696574.1:3910000-4095000 GCA_916048095.2 Sacculina carcini | reverse complement strand
GTCATACACACGATAATCTACGCAAATATAGTACAAGCCCCAGTGTACACACACATACGCTCACACACTGGCACACAGACATACGCCGCCACTAAATACAGGAGCGACACAAAAACATACATACAATATCACGCTGGAGAATCACAAAAAGCGAGAGCTGCAGAAATAATATGAAAATGTCACAGAGCGAGAACAGTCGCTGTCACAGAACAGTACAGTAGTAGAGATACATACAGAACAGTACAGTAGTAGAGATACATACAGAACAGTACAGTAGTAGAAATAGATACAGAACAGTACAGTAGTAGAGATACATACAGAACAGTACAGTAGTAGAGATAGATACAGAACAGTACAGTAGTAGAGATAGATACAGAGCAGTACAGTAGTAGAGATACATACAGAACAGTACAGTAGTAGAGATAGATACAGAACAGTACAGTAGTAGAGATACAGAACAGTACAGTAGTAGATATACATACAGAACAGTACAGTAGTAGAGATAGATACAGAACAGTACAGTAGTAGAGATAGATACAGAACAGTACAGTAGTAGAGATACATACAGAACAGTACAGTAGTAGAGATAGATACAGAACAGTACAGTAGTAGAAATACAGAACAGTACAGTAGTAGAGATACATACAGAACAGTACAGTAGTAGAAATAGATACAGAACAGTACAGTAGTAGAGATAGATACAGAACAGTACAGTAGTAGAGATACAGAACAGTACAGTAGTAGAGATACATACAGAACAGTACAGTAGTAGAGATAGATACAGAACAGTACAGTAGTAGAAATAGATACAGAACAGTACAGTAGTAGAGATAGATACAGAACAGTACAGTAGTGGAGATACAGAACAGTACAGTAGTAGAGATACAGAACAATACAGTAGTAGAGATACAGAACAGTACAGTAGTGGAGATACAGAACAGTACAGTAGTAGAGATACAGAACAGTACAGTAGTAGAGATACAGAACAGTACAGTAGTAGAGATACAGAAAAGTACAGTAGTAGAGATACAGAGCAATACAGTAGTAGAGATACAGAACAGTACAGTAGTAGAAATAGATACAGAACAGTACAATAGTAGAGATAGATACAGAACAGTACAGTAGTAGAAATAGATACAGAACAGTACAGTAGTAGAGATAGATACAGAACAGTACAGTAGTAGAAATAGATACAGAACAGTACAGTAGTAGAGATAGATACAGAACAGTACAATAGTAGAGATAGATACAGAACAGTACAGTAGTAGAGATAGATACAGAACAGTACAATAGTAGAGATAGATACAGAACAGTACAATAGTAGAAATAGATACAGAACAGTACAGTAGTAGAAATAGATACAGAACAGTACAGTAGTAGAGATACAGAACAGTACAGTAGTAGAGATAGATACAGAACAGTACAGTAGTAGAGATACAGAACAGTACAGTAGTAGAGATAGATACAGAACAGTACAGTAGTGGAGGTACAGAACAGTACAGTAGTAGAGATACAGAACAGTACAGTAGTAGAGATACAGAACAGTACAGTAGTAGAAATAGATACAGAACAGTACAGTAGTAGAGATACAGAACAGTGCAGTAGTGGAGATACAGAACAGTACAGTAGTAGAGATACAGAACAGTACAGTAGTAGAGATACAGAACAGTACAGTAGTAGAGATACAGAACAGTACAGTAGTAGAAATAGATACAGAACAGTACAGTAGTAGAAATAGATACAGAACAGTACAGTAGTAGAAATAGATACAGAACAGTACAGTAGTAGAGATACAGAACAGTACAGTAGTAGAGATACAGAACAGTACAGTAGTAGAGATAGATACAGAACAGTACAGTAGTAGAGATACAGAACAGTACAGTAGTAGAGATACAGAACAGTACAGTAGTAGAGATAATCAGAGAACAGTAAGCGCCAGCACACCTGGCAATGCCTGACAAGTTGAGCTGTTGACGATGTAATAGGACCAGCTGTCGCAACAGCATCGTGTAGAAGCCCAGGGCCGAGTCTAGCAATGTGTTGAGTGCAGTGACGGCCTGGCGCTGCTCGCTACCGCTCTGTACATGCACCAACACAAACACACATAAATATGTTGACAGAGCAAAAAAATAACAAAATCAATCCCAGAATTTCAAAGTCTAAAATACACGGCAAGACTGAGGAGGCTGAATTTTACTAAATTGAAGAAAAGAAAAGAACGAATATATTGAATTTTGTGATTCAATAAGATTTAATGATATTAATTTAATATGAATTTATTAAGATATAAATTGACGGCGTCAAAAAGAGAGTATAATAGAAAACTTGTACACAACAGGTGAAATGAACTACCGGAAAACACAAAGCCAACAGAAAAATGTGAAATGATTTAAACTGCAATGTATGAAAATAGGAAGGCGGGACTCACTAGTTTGCGAGTATTTTCTGCTTACTACAACTCGGTGAGATACACAAATCGGTGTCAAAACTGAATTTGCAGTAGCGTATGCTTTCTTAGCCACCAAAAACACGCGTGAAGCTTCTAGTCATGAAGATGAGAGCTAATCAAGAAAGAAGTAGAAGAAATGAACGATGAATCAAATACAATTATCAAATTAAAAGGCTAAATAAAGGAGTACACAATCGTGCAGCAGACTTATTAAGATAATATAGTGTCGCCAAATCACGCCGTCATGTACTGCACCAATGACAATCAACCAACTTAAATTGCTCGCATTGTCCTACAATACAACTCCGATTGATAGAACAATCAGCTCATATAGATGTGCACCCAATTTAGAGCGGCAACTATCGAGCGCAACAAACACCACACGAACACGAGCCCGGCTTCAAGCACTGCCACTTTCTGACTCGATATTTCGATGCGCGAAACATTGAACTACTGGACAACTACGCACAGACAACATTTGTACTACGATTGGACTCTGTGGTGTAGCACACCCGCCTCACAAGCGGGAGGTCCGTGTCCACCCAGCAGTAAATGGTACCAGATATCAATCATGTGCTATGTCGTGCATTCTAGGGAGGTGGCCCTCTCTAATACCTCTTCCGTCCTTGTGGCGCCATAGCGTGGAGAGGGTTGGGTCTTCGGGGGCAGCGAGCTGCACGGGGCACACTTGTGTGTTCATAAGCTTCGGCTTCTTCCCGTGTAGCAGCTGTCACTTAGACATTTAAACTTTTAACCATTAACACACGTGTAACTGTGTGTGTGTGTGTGTGTGTGTGTGTGTGTGTGTGTGTGTGTGTGTGTGTGTGTGTGTGTGTGCGTGCGTGCGTGCGTGCGTAGTGTGTGTGTATGTGTCCGTAGTGTGTTTGTGTGTGTAGGTTTGAGTATGCATGTGTGCACCTGGACGTATGTGTGCACATGCATGTGTATGTGTGTGTGTGTTCGTATGTTTTCATGTGCGTGTTCAATTTTTTCAACTGGTTTGCCTCGGACAATACTCAATGTAAACTGTACGTAATGATTGGACTCATATTACGCTCCAGTTCGGTCATACCATAGACGTCGATATGTATGTATGCGCGTGTGTGCGAGCACGTGCTACCTTGGCGCGAGCGACGGCCGCTTGCAGGCGCGCGATTGGCGCCTTGAAGCCGCACTGCCACAACTGCTGTTCGGCGCGCTGATCGAGCGCGTACTCCAGGTTGAGCAGCAGTGTACGCTCGAGCGCGGCGCGCAGCTCGTGTGTGACCAGCTGTGACCACGCCCCCTCCTCCACTGCCGGCCCATCCCCCTCGGCCGAGCCGCACAACTGCGCCTTCAACTCCAACGACCGCCTGACACACGTGCACACATCATTACCATCATTAATATAATTATCATCACATCATTACCATCATTAATATAATTATCATCACATCATTACCATCATTAATATCATTACCATCATTAATATCATTATTATCACATAATTACCATCATTAATATCATTACCATCATTAATATAATTATTAACACATCATTACCATCATTAATATCATTATTATCACATCATTACCATCATTAATATAATTATTGTCACATCATTACCATCATTAATATCATTATTATCACATCATTACCATCATTAATATCATTATAATCACATCATTACCATCATTAATATAATTATTATCACATCATTACCATCATTAATATCATTATTATCACATCATTACCATCATTAATATAATTATTATCACATCATTACCATCATTAATATCATTATTATCACATCATTACCATCATTAATATCATTATTATCACATCATTACCATCATTAATATCATTATTATCACATCATTACCATCATTAATAGCATTATTATCACATCATTACCATCATTAATATCATTATTATCACATCATTACCATCATTAATATCATTATTATCACATCATTACCATCATTAATATCATTATTATCACATCATTAACATAATTAATATAATTATTATCACATCATTACCATCATTAATATCATTAATATCACATCATTACCATCATCAATATCATTATTATCACATCATTACCATAATTAATATCATTATTATCACATCATTACCATTATTAATATAATTATTATCGCATCATTAACATAATTAATATCATTATTATCACATCATTAATATCATTACCATCATTAATATCATTACCATGACACCATTACCAATATTTCCATCATATCATTACCATCACATCATAAAGAGAATTTCCGTACATACAATGCAGTATCGTGTGTTATTGCTGATACTAACGGCATCAAGAGTTCAAGTATTGATAACAGATAGTGTGTTATGGCAAGCAGCGACATCTTCAATGAGAACAGTTGTCACTACACCAGCGGCTATTTTACCGGAGGTGCTCGCATTCTAAGGAGTACAAGCCTGTTAGCTAGGGTGCACGGGAATTTTTGTGAAAAATTAAACAATTGTTTTAAATTGTAAATGGTTATAAATTTTTAATTGTTTTGTATTAAATTGTTCCCGGAAACACGTTTTGCTTAATCCTCTTAAACAGTATGCGAGATGTACATATTTTGAAGATAAGTATTGAATAGAAAAATGAACATTGAATGAAAGGTTTTGTTATTACGTCGTTTGTATTTTATCTTTTTCATATAGTTATGAAGCATATTAAAATTTTCGTTCCAATCTGCGCACCATTTTATTGTCAAAAAAAATTATATGTACAATAAATTACAATGTTTTATTTCACGTGTTTTAATGTATTTAAACATGTGTTAGACTATACTTTTCCCATGTTATCTTACAATCAAAATTGTTTCAATTCGACCACATTTTGGAAGAGCCACATATTTGCGGACAAATAGTTATGCCCAAATACAAATACAAGCAGCCAGGTGGTGCGAGAACTGACTGGTGATTGGAAAATTGTGCCAACACTGATCATGTTTGAGAACCACTGCACTAGACAGTGCCAATACAGAAGACGACACACAATGACTCACATCAAGTGCTCCTCCGCCGAGCCAGTCTCAACGCGATCTGCCTTCATGATGGCCACTCTTCTGCTGCCCAATCACAACAACGCAAACACATAAACTTGGCGTCAAATTCCCACATAGTAGACAAATATTATGGCGCACAAATTTGGCACTCATCAATAAATCAATCAATGCGTATATATATATATATATATATATATAGACACACATAAACATATACAAGTACAAAAACACTCGTGAACAAATGAGTGAATATACATAGAACTACACATTCACACATGCAAACAGGTAAGACCAATTGGAAGAAGTTGCAACTAGGAGGAAGTGTGATGGGGCCAGTATAAGAGCAAGAAATGAGACACAAACATACGGAGTAAGGGCATGAGAAGCAGAATCAAAGGATATCTCGAAAACATATCAGAAAAGAGACGAGCGAAATTAGGAATAGGAAGTGGCTGATAGAACAGTTCGTGGAATCGAATTGAACAGGCGGGGAGCAGAGAAAGAAAAAGACTTAGAAGACCAAGATGACTGGTTCAACCGCACACACATGAATAAACAGCATGTATTTAACGTGAGTAACCAATATTAATTTAACTTAGTATCAACATAGAGCGTGCGTGGCATGTGTAGGCTTAGAAGCCTTATGACCAGATGCGTTATACACATCCTTCAAAAAATCCGTGGGATTAAATTTCCGTGTGAACTATAGATAATCAACATTTTCCTTCCACCATGATTGACAGAACGATAGATTTCCGCGTAAGCAGATATATGTGAAGGTTTAAAAAGTGTAGTGTGATCGTGGGTAGAGAGAGAGAGAGAGAGAGAGTGTGTGTGAAAGATTGTGAGTGCGTGAACGTGTTAGTGTGTCTATGTGTGATCGTGTATAGTTGAATTGTATATTGTGTGCGAGAGTGTATGAGCGAGTGTGTATAGTTGTGTCGGTGTGTGAATGTGTGTTTGTCAAGTGTTCATGCCCCGCGGCTGCGAGCTGGTCACTCGCTCGCCGCTGATTGGTTGTTGCGGTGGACGTGAGGGCTGTGCGCGCGCTGTGTGTGTGTGTGTGTGTATGTGCTCCTGTGTGTGACGGTGTGAGCGTGGATGCGTGTTGGGAGTCGTGTTCGTAGTGCGGTTGGAGTGTGACGTCTTGTAGGCGCGCGTGGGGCAGTGATGCCCACGCGCGCCTGTCTGTAATATATTTTAGTATTTTTGTTTTCCACAAAAAGTCAATCCTTTTCATTCCCCCATAGGCCTTTCGATGGATATTTATCTAACTGGTCTGCAAACTCCAGTATTTCGCTCATCCACAACTACAGAACTGTCTCCTATCACATACATTATTAATTCGGATATCGGATTTCCTCTCCGAATTCCTTTTTACCACCCAAAAATGCATGTCAATGTGAGAAAGAATCATGCTAACAAATATTCACCTCAACTGACAAGTTTTATACACATATATTATACTTTAATTCCAGAAGTATACCAGTCAATCAAGTCAATATACTAAAATACGGGCCTAAACGATACTGAATAAGTACCTTCAAACGATTAAAATCACGCCTTAAGGCAACAAAACGGTGTGACAGATAAAACGGGGACATAGATAATGCCACAACGGTACGACGGAAATAACCAGATCTCAATGCATTCGTATTCGTCTTCGATGCATATATTTACACATACATTAACATATTGCCAAGTGTTTTTATATCATTATACATTTTGGTGAGCAAATGGTATTGTTGCTTACTATGGTTGATAATACCGGTTACTTAGACTTGAGCTTGCAATAAAGAACAAGATAATCGATATATTTTTCTGAGCACTAATATCATAGTATAATGCAGGGCTGCCATGTTTGGCCTTTTAAGGCCAATTTGGCCTTTTTCGGACGACGTTGACCTAGTGGAAATTCTGTTTATCAACAACAACAACAACAAAAGTGTTTTTGGTATAGCGCCCATCATCATAGGCGCGCAGACGAGTACCGATGCAGGAAAACATGAAATATATACTGGCAATGCGAGCATGGGATAATACGATAATAAGAGCTCGATCACAAAACGACACAACAAAACGCGGATTAAATCAAGGAGAAACAGAGGAGCAGAACAACAGTAGGACACAAACAAGGACGTAGAAGAGCGCAGCGTAAATACATTAAAACAAGGGAGCAAAATGCATGCACGCGGAATATACACAGTCACAGGCTTCCCGGACAAGTGCAACTATATACATGACGCAGACGCAGAATCAAACAAATAACTACATAAAAGGAACATAAAAGAGAGATCAGAGGGAGGCGAAAGGAGTCAAGGAGTGAGTGGTGGGGTCGAAGGATAGATCAAAAAGATATTTTCGAAACATACTTTGGCCTTTGTTTGGCCTTTTTATCGTGAACGAGCATTGCTTTTTTTCTTGTATATTTGTTAATTTGAATATATAGAAAAGAACATCGTGAAGGTGCATGCAAGTCAACGACACGTTCCAGGGATCTGGCTGAACAAGATAGTCAGGCCCTGGATGAAATTCTGCCAGTGCACTTCTAGGAACAGTGGCGGCGCCAGGATTTTTCCGATGGGGGGGGGGGGGGGCTGAGAGGGATAAGAAAACGTTATGGGGGCTAAGGAAAAAGTTGAGGGGGCTTGGTGAAGCATGAACAGCTACACTCGAACGCTGACTACATGATGTAATAAGGGACTGGTTGACACACTGATTGATTCCTCGAATTTGAACCAAAATGACCGGACTTCATTTACAGTGGTAAGAAATTTCAATGTCCATGATTATGATTTTTGGGGGGCTAAGGGGGAATAAGTATATTTTTGGGGAGCTCCAGTCCCCCCCCCCCCCCCTCCTTGGCGCGCCATTGTCTTGGAAGCTCATTAATCATTGCTGTTTGGAGTATCACATTCATTCATTGACATTTATTTGTATAGCGCACATTATAGCACGCGTGAAAAGACAAATCTTGGAGCAAAAATAAAAACAAATAGGTAAAACAGGTCGCTTAGGGAAAACAAGCATGCAGACAACATACACCCACACGAACACACGCACACAGTGATCGTAAGGAGTGAGAGTCATGATCAAAAGATGTATCAAATAAATGATTGTGCAGAGAAGAGGAAAACGAAGATAAGGATGTGGAGGAGATAACATGGGAGCGAAGAGAGTTGCACAAACGTGGACAAAGGAGAAAACTTTCCACTGTTGGTAGCCATGGCAACCGGCGTGGATAACCCACTGCACGGAGTGTTGCACACGGCCACCGCGATTGCGCAAGAATTCACTGATTAGTCGCCTTTAGCAAGGCGTAAAATTGCGGAATTCGTTGACAAAATTGGCCTTTATAAAGGTGCCTATGAGGGGTAATCGCTAAACGAGTGCGCCTTTAAATAGGCGTGAAGAGATGCGAGGGTAAGTTACAATGCAGAAAAAGCAGTTGGGTTTTTCCAGTGTATTAGCAAGTACAGCGTAGACTTGTAAAACAGCACGGCGAAATAACATTAAACACAAGGCGAGTATTGCAGATGAGCAGCTGGAGGTGTGCTTGCAGTGTTGCTGGAGAGAGTGGCGAGTGCGCAGGAACAATGAGTTCACTCAACATTCTGCGCCCCCTTATATAGCCCGATGATTCATGCCGTTGTCGGAGCGCGCCGGAAGTGTGTCCGACAACCACATAAACTCGAGCTGATAGTGGTCAAAACGGTTGTGCTTTTGCGCAAAGCACGCGACTAGATGAATAGAGGACCGGGGTGCAACACGTACATCCACATACACAATACATTACAGTTTATCTAAATAGGCAACAAACATGAATAGCAAATACACATGCACGTTGATGCATATGAACAAGCGAACATGGACGTACACAATTCAAAAACTATACAAACGTCACTTATGCATACATACAAAACAATTAAAAACAAAACAAGATTATGTTTTAATTATGCGTGGTTCCCTAGGACATGGTTCAATACACTACACATGTTTTGCGCAGACAATAGTTTGGAATAACGTGCTACAACATTTTTCATCAAATTTATACGACAGTGTAACGAATAACGTAGCATGTATGTATGTAATAAAAGTGTGCGCCTAAATACAAGAATATAACACATTAATATTTACAAGGAACGAATGGTGCCTACACCACCATTTATTACCCGTTTATTGATTTGATGCCTACATTAATTTTATCATGTATATAAATGTTCATTGTTTTCCATTGTTGTGGAATGGAGCGGTCGTTAAGATTGAATCACATGACATTTGTTAACAAAGAAGCGGGTCCAACAGCCAATTTTATAAGAGGCAATCATACCATGTTCACTTCAACAGTGTGGAATTACTAAATAGTATGTATTTTTATTATTGTTCAAACACATCTCTGCAAAAAGTATTTTTTCAGGTTATTCAATGCAGCTGAAATATAATATTTTATTAGCTTGCTAGGTTGTCCCTAGTTTGTCAGATATTTGAGGAGAATTTTAAGAACGAAAAAAGAACGAAATTGTACTGTTCTCCGACGCCAAACACCAGCTTAACACAAGTCTCTATTTCACATCCACATACACACACGACTCACCCAGCAGTCCGCCCGCCAAACCCTCAAGGTCGCACACGCCCATTCCCAACATACAATAACCATGCCATAGCGCCATCTCTTGAGAAGAATACAACCGAACGTATAATAACAAAGGTGGCGCTAGGACACTATATATCCTCACACATAAAACATTACTTACGCATTACGGAATTTTCGGGGAACCCAGCGGCGACGACCTCTGGACGACGGTGGTAATTCCGCTCTAGCCCGGTCTGGCTCCATCGTCGAGTCGTCCGCCTCGTCTTGACTGGCTGAAGCCTCTGCATTGCACCGTGTCTGCTGATCATCGCCGGTTGGTGTCGGACTGTGCCACAAAAAGCAGTCGTCACTGTTGATCGCGACGGCAGCTCTCGACAGATGGGCAGGATTGCGTACACTGCCATCCTCCAGCTGGTACGAAGACCCCCTTTTAGCGATGACTTTCTGCGGAGGGCCGAAACGCGGTCCTAACTTGGGCATTTGCCCCGACTTGCGCACATGCACTGCGTCTCCCGGACGAATAGACGGCTCTCGAAAGGCGTGGCGGCGATCATAGTGGCGTTTATTTCTCTGCTGCTGCTTCTTCACTTGCGCTGCGGCATCTGATGTTCTAGGTTCACTTTCCAGCACGGGGAGAGTGAGTCTCATGGAGCGCTGGTGTAGCAGAGCGGACGGTGAGCACTCAGTGGAGCAGTGCGGCGTCGCACGATATGACACCAACAGACTCTTAATACGACTTTTGTAGTCGCCTTTGTGATGCCGTTGGAGCCAGGACTCAAAAGTGCGGTTGAATCTTTCAACAGCGGTATTGTCTTGAGGCCAATAGGCTGCAGAACGATAATGTCGGATGCCTCGCCGACGAAGATACTCGGCGAACTGATCGCTGGTGAACTGTTGGCCGTTATCTGAGATGAGTTCATCAGGAAGCCATCATGTTTCTACTACTTGAAATAACTTTTATTCCAACACCGTGGAACGTATGACTATGCTTTTATTGTGTATACCTATAATGACTATCTATGTTGTAAGATGCTTCTAAAAACCACGTGGTGTATGAGTGTTGCAATGAATGAAATAAATGAAATGAAACCCCTCCCTCGCAAATATGCCGTTCAGAAACTTGATCACTGATGACATGTCGGGCACCGTCATCATACCGACCTCCGCCCAGTTCGAATGATAAGCGATGAGGGTCACTGTGAATCTGCAGTTTTCAGGAGCACCGTTGATTGGGCCGACAATGTCTATGCCGAGCTTCGACCACGGTTTGAGGGGATACTCGACCGGAGTAAGTGGAGCTGGTCTGGCGTGTTAGCTCAGTGACTGATCACTCGTCTGGCATGCCGTGCAGTTCCGAACGAGTTGTTCCACGTCTCGGTCAACGCCAGGTCACCAAGCAACACTTCTCAGATTTTGTTTTGTTTTGACGATTCCGTCATGAGACGTGTGCGCTCTCTGCAGGTATGATGGTCTTAGACCCTTCGGCAGGATAAGTTGATGTCCTGCTCTGATCACGATTTCTCCGTCGGGTCAGCTCCGTCGTCAGCTCGCGACGAACTGGAAAGTACGGGCTTGTGATGGGGTCGAATTGCTTCGCCGATTCGGGGAAGCCGACTTGAATTTTAGTCCGGAGCGCACTTACTTCTGCATCGTCTCGAGATGCTCGATGAACCTCGTCCTCGGTGATGCTCTCGAACTCCTATATGGTGGCAATAACTTCCTCATATGCATCGTCATCAGCATCGTCGATATTTGACTCAGTGGGCGGCAGACGAGATAAGGCGTCCGCCCCCGGCAACCGGTGTCCAGGTACATGCTGCACCTCTTATGAGTAAGGAATGAGGCGAGCCTGTCAGCGGGTCATTCTTGCACCCGCCCTGCCGCTGTAGTTGGCTGACAGAATGGCTCGCAGCGCCATGTGATCTGTACGTAGCGTGAAATGTCGTCCCCACACGAACAGTGTCCACTTCTCACCGGCCTGTGCTGCTGCTAGAGCTTCTCGCTCCGTCACTGAGTATTTTGCTTCGGCAGGTGAAAACTGCCGACCCCAGAACGCTACCGCCTGTTCTTGGCCGTCGTCTGACACTTGCGATAGCATCTCACCGGCCTCCTTTTCGCTGGCGTCGGTGGTGATGATGGTGCGCTTATTCTCATCAAATCGGCTGAGTGGATTGGCCTGCAAAATAGCCGCTTTCAGGCTCTTGAAGGCGCGGTCGATTTTGGTTGACCAGTCGAATTCCACGTCCTTTTTGAGAAGATGGAAAAGTGGTGCTGTCAGTGAAGCGTAGTTCGGAACGAATTGTGACACCCAACCACACAACCCGAGGAAGCTGCGTAGCTCCTTGGCGTTGGTGGGTGCAGATGCCTCGCGCACAGCTCTCAGGTGGTCGTCGGACGGTGAAATGCCGGATGCCGACACCATGAACTCACAAAAATGTAGCTGAGGCTTCGCAAATGTTGATTGTCCACATTGATGTTTATGTTGGCCGCCCTGAGACGGTTCATGATCATCTTGAGCCGCTTGTCATGCGTCTCTCGGTCTGGTTCACATCACGCTATATCGTCAATATAGTGACAGCAGCCTGGTATGCCTTGGAGTACGTTGTCTAGGAGCCGCTGGAACGCTGCGCCAGCTGAAGCAAGACCAAATGGCACACGCCGAAACTGGTACAGTCCGTCATGCGTCAGGAACGCCGTGATGTGTCTTGAATCGGGGTGTAGTTCCAGTTGATGGCACGCTGCACGCATATCGATCTTTGTGAAAACACCGCCTTGCAGCTGGTTGATCAATTCCTGAGTTGTTGGTAGTGGATGGACCTCAGTGATGATTTGTCCGTTCGTACCACGTAAGTCCACGCATAGCCTGATTCCACCTGCCTTCTTGCGAGCCACCACAATGGGGCTGACCCACTGGGAAGCCTGTACACGTTTTATAACGCCGGATTTTAACAGCTTTTCCAACTCAGCAGACACTTCCGCTCGGAGCGCCAGAGGAAGTCGTCGCAGAGGGAACGACTTAGGGACAGCGTCTGGTTTCAGCTTGATACGGTGACAGAACCCTTTGATGGCTGGAAGTTCACTCGATTGCTGATCGCCCGCGACCTGGTCTACAACTCCCTCGCCAGGCCGAATCGTGAGGCCTAACTCTGCCATTGTCGACAGTCCGAGGAGACCTTCAAGAGTGGGCGTGTCAATCACGAAGAATGTTGTCTCGGCCGTGTGCTGACCGACTCTATCTGAGGCCGGCAGAGTGCCCACGACCGTCAGTGGCCGCCGGCCCACGCCGAACAGCTGCGTGTCGGTTGGCCATACCTTGGAGCCATGGAAGTGTTGACGCGCCAGGGGCAGACTATGCACAGATACGCTGGCCCCCGTGTCAACTTGGAGACACATACTGGCGCCTGCACCGCCTTCGACGGAGACGACTGCTTCGCAGGTGAGTTTACGCCGGTCGAGCGAGCCACATGTCGGAATGGTGACCTCTATCACCGATCTCCGTTGATTCTTGTCTCGCGCTGACGCCGTCCCTTTCGACTGGCATACGGCACCCCAGTGACCATGGTGGCCGCATGCGTTGCACGTTGAGTTCCGCGCTGGGCCGAACTGTGCTCTCGGGGAGGCGTGTCGACGTCCACAGTGCCTACACTTGGTGCTCGACTGCGTGGTGTCGCTGGCTTTTGCTGGGTGTGTTGCCTGTAGTTGCAGCGTTGATTTCGGTGACCTCCGGATGAAGCGTGCTCATTCTGGCCGACTGCTGCCTTGAAGTCTCGTACGCTTCTGCAGTGGTGAGCAGCGAGTCTAATGTGACAGCGGCATCCTGTAGAAATCGCTCACGTAGATGCGGGTGTAGGGTGTGCTCGACCACATGGTCTCTGATGAGCTCGTCCGTCAGGTTGCCGAATTTGCAATTGGCTGACAGGCTGCGGAGAGCTGAGACGAAGTCGGCTGTCGATTACGACTGTGTCTGACGGCGTTGGCGGAAGGCGAATCTCTCTGCTATTACGTTGACGCGTGGAGCATAAAACTCTCTGGAGTCGCAAAGTGCGGTCGAACGCCGTCTCATCCTTCACTTCAGGCGTCTCGGGTAGCGAAATGTACACTCGCTGAGCCTCTGCACCAATGTGGTGCAGAAGAATAGCCTTCCGACGATCGTCGGGTAGGCTATTAGACACCGATAGCTTTCAAATAATTGGTGAATGCGAATTCCCACTGCTTCCAGGGAACAGCAGGTTTGCCTGGTCGTAGAAGAAATGCTGGAGGGGCTGAAGCGAACTACATTAGAATGATATCACAATGTGAAAAACCACAGTACACACATTAGAATACTGCACACTCTAATTTGATCCTCGTCGCCAATTTTGTACTGTTCTTCGACGCCAAACACCAGCTTAACACGAGTCTCTATTTCACATCCACATACACACACGACTCACCCAGCAGTCCGCCCGCCACAGAGCCGTAGCAACCGCCCCCCGTACCCCCCGGCCGGGGGGCCCCCGAATGTTGAGGGGCCCCTTTGCTTCACGTATTATGTGATTATGTCTAATAAATGCATTCAATATTCACAATGGGGGCCCCAAGTGTTGCCTTCGGGGGGGGGGCATAATTTCTCGAAACGGCTCTGGTCCGCCACACCCTCAATGTCGCACAAGTCCATTCCCAACATACAATTACCATGCCATAGCGCCCTCTCTTGAGAAAAATACAACCGAACGTATAATAACAAAGGTGGCGCTAGGACACTATAGAAATGTGCGTTTTGAGCGTAAAGTTCAATCGCAAAAATAGTAGAAGGAATAAGAAAAACTAGATAACTCAGCGTAATGAAAATATCCATAAACCGTTAGAAATATTTACAATTTGGGAAAAATGTTTTCTCTGTGCAGTCAACCTATTCTCATGAAATCAATTTTCCGCCTGAAATGTACCAACTGGAAACAATGATTTTTGTGAGAGTACCATTCATATGTCTCACAATGGAATTGACACCTTTGTTTGGCGTTTTGGAAACGTTTATCTTGCTGTGTTTCGAGGTTGGCCTTTTAGCCTTTTTTCGTCGGCGGTTTGGCCCTATATGTCTTGAGACACCTGGCAATCCTGGTATAATGTGCTAACCAGCCAGCGTGATGTGTTGCTAGTTTGTTTTGATGTTTTCACTCGGTGCTCGTGCCTTTAAGTGAGTAAATCTGCTTGGCTACTTTTGGCAAGTAAGGGTTTTAAAACAAATCTTTTTCTAATTTTGCCATGTAATTTTTGACTTGTCAAACTCTTTATTTCAACACAGTCGCAATAATTTAGCTGTGTTGACGAGGTGTGCTCCTGAATTTTAGTTATCTACACTCAATTTTCTGTGGCGTGTGATAGTGCTGGCTGCCAAGTGAGAAGTCGACTGGATATAGTTAGTATTTTTCCTGAATTCATTCAGGCAGCTAATGAAGTCGAACACGTAAAGGGAGTGCTACGTTCATAAAACCCTGCTTGCATTCACTTGCGGCCCATGGCTGACTGGAGGATTCTCGAGTCGGCATTAGCTTGTTAATTGGTCCACGTTTCGAGACTCAGCCATCAGCGTTCAATTTCTGTGCCACACTTGTACACGCTCACTTGCTGGTTCACCAGATGGTTCAATGTCACGTGTTCGGTTGATGGCAGGCTGTTAACGGCGAAGTCATGAGTCGGTGTCTGCGCTGGTGGGTTGGCGGCCGACTGACCACCGCCAGATGGACTTGCACCGATAATCCGCACACTCAGGTACTTTGCTATGCTTTTCTCTGTCCTACTGCCTAATCATCTCTCTCTCTCTGTATTTCTGGGTATGTTTAATTCCCCACTTGAGAAAAAAATTCTGAAGTGCATGAATCGAGCATTTTCAGAAGTGAGACATTCATTATTCATTACCAGTCAATTACAGTGTTTTTTGCTCCACTCATGTGCTTAGATTTCGTTTACGATATCATTTGTTCCTTCATATTTTAAGGTTTAGTTTAGTATTTTTGCAGTTCGGAACGAAATAGACTGGAAATAAATGCTCCAAAAAACAAACACGCAAGTAATTCAAAAGTACTTCTCAAACTGATTCGAACATACCCTCTGTGTGTCTCTGGGTGTCTGAGTGTGTCGGAGATAAAATGCGCGCCATCAGATTAGGTGTGTTGTGAAGTTTTTTTCTTGCATCGACACTACCTCATGTCAACGTTTTTCTACACTGAAATGTTCAAACGCTACGTAATTTATCGGTGTTAGTTTGTCGGTTTGTGCTGTTTCTATCAAACATATTGTATATATAATCAATATTTTGCGTAATAATCATTTATTTAACGCTGGGTATAACCAATCTGATATATTGTCAATGACCAAATTGATGATCAACCTTGCAATGACCACTAATTTATCTAATGTTCACCAACCGACGCACGATATCTCCTGTGTTCTCGTGCCGTTGTAATCGCTCAGTCAACGCAGTGGTCTGCGGCGCTGCTCATTCCGGCGCGTCGTTGTTGTCACGTGACGTCACGTGCGCCACGACTGCCGCTCGTCACAAGTCGTGTGACCACGTGGTCTGGTCTTGTCTCCTCGACCACGGTCCACGAATGTGAGTTATCATCACTAGCTCCGCCACTGGTGCTCATGTCTGCTGCCACCGCTCCTCAAACAGCTGCCGGCCACCCACCATCCTCCTCAACATCCTCCTCTCGACCGGCCGCTCTGTCTCGGCTCTCGTCCTCTGTCGACACGGACGGCTCATCTCGATCTCCCACCTGCGCCGCCGCTGGCACCTCGTCCTCGTCACCGCCTCCACCGCAGGATCGTCTGCCGTCCGCCGACCAGCTGTCTCAACTAGAAGCCATGCTCATTGAAGACGTGAGTCAACACTCTCACATCTGCCTTGTCACGCTCTATCTGGTGTTTGTCGCTGTATTCACACAGCGTGGTATTTTCGGCGGTGATATTTAGTAACTGACTTGTGTCTGGTGTTCGCTACGACACTGCTGCTTCTCAAAACGTCTAATTTTAGACCATTACTGGTGGTGTTGTTGCTAATAATAGAATGGACGCAGTGTAGTTGTTTTATTCTGTAAATTTGATCTTACTCAATCTTTTATACATTTGATTATATTCTTTTTATGAGTTTTCATCTTCTTGACTAAATTCGTATTCATGAAACTCTTTCTATATATATATATCTTTATCTTTTGGGCGCTTCCTGTGCATGCAGCCACCGCAGGGTGGTAATGTTTACACTTTTCTCATGCTGCTGGATTTGCCTGTAATTCATAATAATGAAAAACAATTTATGGAGCAAACACAGACTGTTAAGGCAACATTGATTGATTGATTGAACAGTTCGTCGAGTCATCGTTCTTGGACGAACGGATATTATATAACACAATCCAGTTGTGTAGTTATGCTACTGTGAACATTTGTGTGTGCTATTAATACACTGCAGATTGTCAAATCAGACATTGAATACAATAATGAAAATTATTTCGAGGCCCTATAAACTAATACATGAAACACCATGTGTATGTGTGTGTGTGTGTATGTTGATAGTTGAACACGTTCTTCTCGGGCCGGCTCAACTTGTCCATCTACGACGGCGGCATTGTGTTTGACAATCGCATCCGGGGCACGTGCACAGTGTAAGTGGGCGTCCTGGTGTCACGTGCAACAGTGACTGGGGCACCTCTGCTGTACGCTAAACGCATACTTTTTCCCTCATCGCATGTGTACTGTATATAGGATAATCACATTTACATGAAGGTGTCAATGGAATTTCAATATATTCTCGACATCTGCATGCAAAGCTGCATCTTTTCCCAGCTTTACGGCAATTACGAAATTTGAAAGTTTTTTTTAATTCAAGCAGCTAATTAAACGGTACACGCTCGCAATGAAAATTTCTGAATTGCAACTCGATTTCCGGGAAACGTTTTCTAATTGATTGTAATAGATATAATATTTTCGGAATCAGCATGGAAAACTGCATCTACCGCAACTTCGAGTTGAAATTCCAAAACAAGTTAAAATCAACCCATTTTAATTTTCGGTTTATGTTATACGTTCACATATCGTCATTGGTTAGGCCTGTGCATGTGTTCACACGTGTGTGTATGCGTGTGTGCGTGTTTCAGCGGGTTGTTATCGTACAGTCGTCAGTGCGCGCTGTTGCGTATAGTTGGCAACTTGCGGTTCGGCAGAGTGCAGATGGAGGTGTTGCAGAGCACGACGCACGTGCACGACGGCACGGTGCGCGTGCGCTGGCGCATGCTTGCCGTGGGCACGTGTCGCTTCCTGCTCGGCTTCCTGCAGACGTTCTCGGTGGCCAAGACCGTGGAGAAAGTCGGTTTCAAGTGAGTGACTTCACGTTTGCCCCCTCCCCCGCCCGTCATGAGCCTAGATCCTGCGGGTACGGGCGACATTTTGATGTCAAATCCAACACATACGCGTATACATGCAAGGATATCCACACTGGCATACACTAGCACGCGTCAATGTTAGCACTACTGCAAACAAGAGACTCCCAGTTCGCTGATCCACAGCTCTGACTGCCATAATAGAACGTTATTCATGTAATTATTAACTTAATAACCTCTTACTCACACACATTTCAGCAATAATAGCTCCAAACATGCGTAGCTGGCACAATTTTACTGAATCTTGGGCGTTGATCCCGGGGATATGAGGGTATATATACCCCCGACAAATTGACTGGGGTATGACTACGCAGTTGTACCCCTCGATAATTCTGCTGAGTTCAGTGCATTGGGTATATTGTTATCAAAATCAGCATAGCAAAAAACTAACAATACACAAGTATGTATGAAATTATATGCAATATACTTTTCATTGAGGTATGTATGTTGTAATTGAATAAACCGAAAATGGTTGAGGATCTCATGCAATTGACCAACAGAGTCAACCATGGACACTAATGCATGATGGCTGTCAGCCCCCTTCCCCTAGTATGCACACAAATCTACGCGCTTGACCGCAGTCGCTGGCTATAACAGGTTGGTAGTGCAATCACATGATGTCACATTCGCACAATGTGTGAGCGTTTTCTCGTATATCTGGCGTGGTGTTTGTAAGTGTTGATTGGCGTGTATTTTGGAGTGCCTTTCAGATCGTATAGCTCAGTGGTTCTCAACCCCTGAGTTGGATCTCAATTTAAAGTTGTATCGTCATGCCGTTTTGTTGAATCGCTAAGTGTTCCTAGCAAATATTTATTTTTCCACTAAAATATATTATAATTAGATACTGTAATAATTAATATACATGATGCCCAATCATAACGATTCTATGTATACTTTGATAAAATTAGAATCAGGATTCGATCGAAGCTGACCATTATCAAATTAAATTACGATTACAATCATAATCGTTACATATAATCTATGTAGACTTGTGTTGCGATGCTTGGTTTGTGCAAAATTTTGGGTCGCTGTCAAATGAAGGTTGAGAACCACTGTTATTACACCATCATTCCTGCCGAATTCGGTCGTGTCAGCAAGTGGAAACTTAACAGTTACACTCGTGCTAAATACCCGCACACTCACAGTCTTCTAGCTGACTGTTTTTACAATTTCACCTGCGACTGCTGCTCAGGCTGCTATTTCACGTGCCGTGTAGCGGTTCGAACCTGGCCCGATATAATTTTTTATCGCCTGCAATTGCGTCTGTATCGTGCTGTCATCTATAGATGGCACACAGCGGGGCTTGTCGTTTTAAGTCAACAATACACATTTAATCCATATACGCCGAGCGATACGAAAACGCAACACTCGACTTATGATAGCATGTTTGAGCGTTCATGTTCACGACTTGTGTGTGTGTGTGTGTGTTGCAGCTGGTATGACGGTTACTCAGTCTTCCACGTGAACTCGCAGGGTCTGATTCACATGCACATTGCTGACAAGGTACCAGCGCCTCTCTGCCCCCCCCCCCACACTTTCCCCCACCCCGACTCCTCGCAGTCTCAATATCATACGACTAATATTATTATTATTAATTACAGGCAAGTCCAGTAGCATGGGAAGAGTGCAAGCACTATTACCCCCTGCGGTGTCCCCATGTAACGGAAGCTAACTAAATGATGTAGAGAAAAAGAGTTGGAGAAGGAAAGGTTTTAATCAGGGAAATGGATTCTCGTAAATCATGCAACACACTGATTATGACAATATAATAAAGCGAATTCAACTAGAACCGTAAGATATTAATGAACAAAAACAATAATCATAATTGGATATAAATATGAAACTAAAAAATAAAACAAAATGTGAATGTCTATAAAACGCTAATAAATACCCAAAAACAAATCAGAGAAGATATAGAAGGGCAACTTAAGCAGACCATCCAACATGCTGTATGTGTGTGTGTGTGTGTGTGTGTCAGATGATGCCCGACTGGGACGGAGCCGACGCACCGCTGACGTCACGACTTGCCTCGCGTGTCTCATCGTCGGCGGCGACGGCCGTGACTTGCGGCGCTTCCGTCGGTCTCGACGCAACCACCGCCTGGACTCAGCTCACTACCGTTGTGTAGTTTCCATTCACACACACGCACACACACACACACACACACACACACACACACACACACACACAAACACACACATACGCAGAGATGCACACTTAAAGACACACACACACACACACAGACATACACGTACGTGTTCTCAAATCTCAGTTGGAGTCCATGCTAGTGAGTCGTGTTTGTATACAAGTATATGCTTGTGTATGCTTGTATACGCTTGTATATGCTTGTGTCTCATATGTGTAGTACGTTGTGTATGTGTGTGTGTGTGTGTGTGTCGGTGAATTGTTTTGCGAGTTGTGTGATTATGTTGTCTGCAATTGAGTTGTGATTTGCGCATATTACAGTGTACATATATGTGTATGTATGTGTGTGTGTGTGGTTGTTTTCTTGTTTGCCATACTGTTTGCTGTGTCAGCTTTTTGTCAAATACATTGTACTGAGAAGTCGACTGTTTTTCCAAATACTGCCTCTATCTATTTGACATAGACAAATAAATGATAAGTTGTTTAGAGTCATGTACACACACACACATACGGATAATTATTACGATAGCTGGCCACAAGTTGAAACCGCAAACCACTCTTCTGGATAGTAGTTAATACTATTATTAAAATCAATTAATAAGGTAACATAGGAAGAGGATGGAGGCTGGAGAGACAGATAGAAGAGCAGTAGTATTGGAAAATAATATCATACGGTAAAATAAATAACGTGACACGTAATCAGAACCCCAGGTAAGCACCCGCAACTTACAACCAACAACTGTATCCGCACGCAAAACAGGTGACAATATTCAACTCCAGACTCCACTCCAGACTCCAGACTCAGACTCAACTCCAGACTCCACTCCAGACTCTCAACTCCAGACTCCAGACTCAGACTCAACTCCAGACTCCACTCCAGACTCTCAACTCCAGACTCAGTTTAAAAAACATCATTGCATTTTTTCATGAAAACATGGTTTCTTTTAAAAACAGATTATTACTCAATTAATTTGTTTTCTTCTGCTGAAAAATTATTTCAAATATCCACATCATTAAAACCATCTTCAAAAACATGGGTTCTCTCAAAGAAAAAAAACCTAAACCACCGGACCCGGATGCACTTTCAAACGGTCTTTTAAGGTATTTATTGAGAAATATTTATGTTTTTTATACTATTATCAAATTATCTTTGAAATATGACACGTAGCAATGTACAAAACGTCAATTAAACTCGTTTATATGTACTAAATTCCAACATCCGATGACAATTGGGGCTAATTCTAAAAAAACAAAAAAAAACAAAAAAAACTGAAAAAAACAAGTTTTTTGTGTGCAAAAAACGCAAAAAAATGTTTTTTTGCATCACTAGTTATGATACTGTGGGTACCGGGACGGGCAGGTATTAAAGGTAATGAAATGGTTGACCAACTGGCTAAACATGCGCAAAAAATAGTTTGTAGGTTTTTTTTTAAAAATATTTCAACTAGATAAAGGTACATGTATCACTTTTGTTATCGTAAGTTAACATTTTTTTCGCTATCGTTTATCGCAGGTTGGGGAAATAATGATCGTTTTATCGTTATCGCAAGTTAGAAAACGTTATCGCATACACCACTGTTAATCCCATTTTAAAACAAGCGACTTGAAGTTAATTGAACACAATAAAATATATTAAATCCCGACATTAATTATTCAAATCAAAGGCGCCAATATAATAATAGCGTGTGTTTTTCTAAGAAAAAGAAATGTGACTGTACAAGTGTGGCTCGTATTATATCTACTGGGTCATTGACCTGATCAATTTCATGGCGTCTTATGTGTATTACGCATCTTGTCGCAAACGTTCATAAGTTTATACGTGTTTTTCTCCGACGAAACTCTACGAAGTTGGGATGAATATGCCTTCATCACTGACAATATGCATCCCAGGCACTAACATCCAGTGCCAATGTGACAACTCATAAGCGAATAATCAGAGTCCAACAACATCTGTCAAGGACAATAACTGCACTGCCCGCTAGTAACGAATAAGATTTCACCACTGAAAAAAACATATCCTCCGACCACCAGAGGAGGTGAAAAGTTCGTCAAGGACATGAGAAGGTGGGTCATGTCAAATAGTTATCTTGGTAAGAGGAAGCAGAGTGGCTGTGTTACAACCCCATCACCAGCCAAGAAAATGAGAACTGGCTTGTGTGCATGTGACAGCATCGCTCAGCATACTGCCTCTCGTGTGCGTGTGACAACATCGGTCAGCACACTGCCCGCCATAGATAGCGTGACCGAAAACAACGACACTGGTGAATCAGCGAGTGAGCCACTGTTTCTCGCAATCAATGAGACCAGTGCAAACACCAACACAGAAACACATGACACTGTTCACAGGGCATCTCAGCAGACGGATACGTTTCATCTGCTACACATCAGCGAGGATGACCTCCATGAAGTGAGCCCTCGTGTCTTGTCCAGACCGTGTCTACCTGAGAATGATAACTCTGTTTTTCTTTCGTCAACCGGTTGTGCTTCGCCGACTCGTAATGAAGTCACACATTACATTCACCCGATTGAGTTCAGCCTAAATGATTTCACACAACTGCTGTTCAACAACGAGGATAGCATCAATGGAGCGTGCAATTTTGAACTTTTTGATCCACTACCAGCTGAAGATGGCATTCCTCATCGTCAGTGCTAAACATCATTCGGCCGGTCGTAATAGTTGTACTACACAAGAGACTGCTCGATCCCGCGTAAGTACTACAATATTTCACTATGAACATATCAGCCACAAACACCCGCATACTCCCATACACTGCAATAGGTCAACATGTTCACCTCGGCCAGCGTAGTGCCAAAGCAGTACCAAGTGTGGTGAGTGCTACTGGTGCGTGTGGCCAATATGTTCACTTTTCACCATAGCGTAATCTCAGTGGTATTTAACACAAGACACGAGTATACAACAGGTAGCTAGCATTTAAGGCAATGTGCGCGGATATTGGCTGGGCTCAGCCAGATAATATTGGCATGATAATTCAGAACTAAGACACAAAACAAAAAAAAATGTCTAATTTATTTATCATAATGTTTTCAAAATATATTTTTAACTCAACATCACCATCTAGCATTAAAACCCGCCATTTTGTGCAGAACAATAAATAAAGTAAAATGAATATTGAATTAAAAAAAAATGATTAGAAATTAAAAAAGAAAAAGTAAACCCATAAAAAGTCTTAACCAATAGAAAAGTCTAAATGTGAATGTTTTTATTTTAGATGTGGCAAAATATTTTCCCTCGAACTGCCTTGTATTTAAACTCGCCCGTCGTGCGGAACTATAAATAGACTATAATGAATCAAAAATTAAAAAGCTTATCCAATAGAAAAATATAAATTTGTAAATTCTTGTTTTAATTATTGACGAAGTTTATTCCTCAACACTGCTCAAATTCACACCCGTCCTTCGTGTATAGTAATTCAGAAGTGTAACGCTATCAAAACAATGAACCTTTCTGTCATCTCTATAATTCTAGATTAATGCTTCCGCTAAAACAGCATATGCATATAGTTGGCATTGCATGATATTACAACCCGTATCCTTATGCAGCTTAAGCGTATGCAACTTGAAATTGAACTAATTAAATTACACAGTAAAATTCAGTAGTTTACTTTGTTCCCAGTAGCATTTTACCCACCCGTCGTGCGGAACAATTCATGTATAAATATTGAGGACAATAAAGCCTTTCTATTCAGTATAGTGTAGCATTAATTAAACTGTACGCAATAAAACCACACCATCCATGCTTGGAGCTAATATGATGCATTCTTAATTGTGATTGGGCTTCAGTGAAATTTAATCGGTGTATATTCCTGTGTAATCGCAAGTGCGCATAATTGCTGTCAAATTGGCAATATGTCCTTTTGACTTTACACCGCCGTAACTTCTTTTAGATACACTTTGGAAAATTACAAATTATAACGCATTGTAGAAAACAAAATTTCCAGTACGATGGTATAATTAATTTTAACGTGTAACAAATAGTTACTGAGAAATAGGTAGAAAAATGAATAAATTTTAGTCGCCCGGTGTTAAAGTGTAATTTTGGATGTATTTGAAAATTTTGCCAATTTTACACGTTTTTTGTATCATTTGCGGGTATAAATTATAGCTTATCTTGTAGAACACAAAATTATCTACACAGTAGTATATTCCTGTGTAATCGCAAGTGCGCATAATAGCTGTCAAATTGGCAATATGTCCTTTTGACTTTACACCGCCGTAACTCCCTTCAGATACACTTTGGAAAATTATAAATTATACCGTATTGTAGAAAACAAGATTTCTCGCACGATGGTATAATTTATTTTTATGTTTAACAAATAGTTACTGAGAAATAGTAGAAAAATGAATTAATTTTAATCGCCCGGTGTTCAAGTGTAATTTTGGATGTATTTGAGAATTTGGCCAATTTTACACGTTTTTTGTATCATTTGTGGGTATAAATTATAGCTTATCTTGTAGAACACAAAATTCTCTACACAGTAGTATATTCCTGTGCAATCGCAAGTGCGTAAATTGTGATTGGACTTCAGTGAAATTAAATCAGTGTATATTCATGTGTAATCGCAAGTACGCATAATAGCTGTCAAATTGGCAACATGACATTTTGACTTTACACCGGCGTAACTTCCTTCAGATACACTTTGGAAAATTAATAATTATACCGTACTGTAGGAAACAAAATTTCTAGCACGATGGTATAATTAATTTTAATGTATGACAAATAGTTCCTGAGAAATGGGTATAAAAATGAATAAATTGTAGTCACCCGGTGTTCAAGTGTCATTTTGGATGTATTTGAGAATTTTGCCAATTTTACACGTTTTTTGTATCATTTTGGGCATAAATTATAACTTTTCTTGTAGAACACAAAATTATCTACACAGTAGTATTGTTGGTAGCCATGGCAACCGGCGTAAAAAACCAGCTGCACGGAGTGTTGCACACGGCCACCGCGATTGCGCAAGAATTCACTAATTAGTCGCCTTTAGCAAGGCGTAAAATTGCGGAATTCGTTGACAAAATTGGCCTTTATAAAGGCGCATATGAGGTGTAATCGCTAAACGATGCACCTTTAAAAAGGCGTGAAGAGATGCTATGGATACGTTACAGTGCAGAAAAAGCAGCTGGGTTTTTCCAGTGTATTAGCAAGTACAGCGTAGACTGGCAAAACAGCACGGCGAAATAACATTAAACACAAGGCGAGTATTGCAGAGGAGCAGCTGTAGATGTGCTTGCAGTGTTGCTGGAGAGAGTGGCGAGTGCGCAGGAACAATGATTTCACCCAGCATTCTGCGCCCCCTTATATAGCCCGATGATTCATGCCGTTGTCGGAGCGCGCCGGAAGTGTGTCCGACAACCACATAAACTCGAGCTGATATTGGTCTAAACGGTTGTGCTTTTGCGCAAAGCACGCGACTAAATGAATAGAGGACCGGGGCGCAACACGTACATCCACATGCACAATACATTACAGTATATCTAAATAGGCAACACATATGAACAGCAAATACACATGCACGTTGATGCATATGAACAAGCGAACATGGACGTACACAATTCGAAAACTATACTAACGTCACTTATGCATATATATAAAACATTTAAACACAAAATAAGAATATGTTTTAATTATGTGTGGTTCCCTAGGACATGGTTCAATACACTACACATGTTTTGCTCATACAATAGTTTGGAATAACGTGCTACAACATTTTTCATCAAATTTATACCACAGTTTAACGAATAACGTAGCATGTATATATATATAATATAAGTGTGCGCCTAAATACAAGAATATAACACATTAATATTTACATGGAACGAATGGCGCCTACAGGGCCCTCCCCCTAGAAGTGTCGAGGAGAAACGAGACACTGCGATAACGCACAGGTGGGCGCACGGCACGACCGCTCCTAGTACGCAAAATGGACTGTGGATGCGTGTGTGTGTTGGTGTGTGTAGCTGTGTGTTCATGACCTGACCTGATAGGGTCTGCAGCAGATGTCGGTGTCCGTGGCACGGTTGTTGGAGGCACGAACAGTTCTGTGTTGTCACCGTCATCTCGATCATCTGGCGTCGCAGGGGTTGAAGCTGGCGAGTTTGGCTGCACGTCTTCGACGAAGGCCGGTTTGCAGCGATCGATGGAGACGACCGCGCGCTCGCTGTTTGTCTTAATCGTGACGAGTTTGTCTGTACGATGAATGACGGGAAACGGCCCGTCGTACGGACAGTCGAGTGGGTATCTGTGCTTGTCCCGACGGACAAACACATGTGTTGCCGTCTTCAGTGCTGCCGGAACGAACGATGGCTGGTTGACTGCTCGTGGAAGTCGTGGTCGGAGTTTGCGCATGTGATTGCGCAGCGATGAAGCGAACGAAGCGGGATCACTGGCTGTCTGCGTTGAGTCACTGATCAACTCGCCAGGAAGTCGCAGGGACGCTCCGTAGACCAGTTCGGCCGAGCAGGCGCCGACATCAGTTTTGTGCGTTGACCGTATACCCAGTAATGCCATGGGCAAAATGTCCATCCATGAAGATGTTTCAGCAGCGCGCAAACTTGATTTGAGCTGCCGATGGAAGCGTTCAGCCATGCCGTTGCTGCTTGGATGATAACTGGTGGTGCGTATGCGCTGACAGCCAAGTAGTCGAGTGAGTTCGGACCACAGAGACGATTCAAATTGTGCCCCGCGATCTGTTGTGATGGTTGTCGGCACGCCAAAGCGTGAGACCCACTGGTGGAGAAACGCGCGTGCAACTGTGACTGCGCGAATGTCTGGCAAAGGAATGGCTTCCGGCCAGCGCGAAAATCTGTCCACACATGTGAGGAGGTATGACTGACCTTGTGACGGCGGCAGCGGTCCGACAATGTCCACGTGCACGTGACTGAAGCGTTCTCCAGGTGGCTGAAATGGTTGCACCGCACTTTTCGTGTGACGGGTAACTTTCGCTCGTTGACACTGTAGGCATGTTCGGGTCCATTTGCGCACGTCGCGGTCCATGTTCGGCCACACGAAGCGTGACGAGACAAGCTTCACAGTTGCATCGATGCCTGGGTGTGAAAGATTGTGCAGAGAAGAAGTGTACGGCCGGCGTAATGCTGTCGGAAGCACTGGGCGAGGTCGACCGGTAGACTCGTCGCACAAAACTTTTGCTTCGCCGAACATGACATCGCGTAGCTTCAGCGATGACGTCGCGTTGCGAAGCGTTCCCAATGAAGCGTCTTCCCGTTGAGCCGCAGCTAGGGAGACGTAGTCGTCGACTGGGCACGACGGAACAGTCAGTACAGCTGTTGTTCTCGAGAGTGCATCCGCCACTGTATTTTTGTTGCCGGGTAGGTGCCGGATCTCCGACACAAACTGGCTTATAAAATCCAAATGCCGCAACTCGCGAGGCGAGTATTTCTCTGATACTGAAGGCAGGGCATGCACGAGAGGGCGGTGATCGGTGAACACGACCACGTCACGCCCTTCGATCGTGTAGCGGAAGTGGCGAATGGCCATGTACACTCCGAGCAGTTCTCTGCCGAATGTGCTGTATCGCCGTTCAGTAGACGTCAGCGTCTTTGAAAAGTAGCTGAGAGGCTGCCACTCACCATTGGTGTGTTGCTGCAGTACTCCGCCAACACCAGTGTCCGACGCGTCGACCAGGATACTCAAGGGAGCACCGGGGATTTGATGTGCAAGCATACTACGGTCGGCTAGAGCTGTTTTAGCTGCATTGAAGCTGTCGAGGCTCTGTTGTGTCCATGCTACCGGGGCTTTGGACCGTTTGGCGCGGTGTGTCAGAAGAGCGTGCAGGGGTTGTAGTATGGCAGCTGCGTTGGGTATAAAACGGTGATAATACGCCACCATACCCAGAAACCGGCGAAGCTGAGACTGACTGGTCGGCTGTGGGAATTCCCTGATTGCACGCACCTTGTCGTCGAGTGGGAAAATTCCGCCGGGTGTGACACGATGTCCGAGGAAAGAGACCGTGTCGCGACCAAATACACACTTGTCTCTGTTGATCACTACGCCGTAGGACTGCAATTTCTGAAACAAGGCGCGGAGGTGTCCTAGATGCTCGTCTTCGTTTGTTGATGCCACCAAAATGTCATCGAGATATGCGAAGCAGCCGTCAACATCGCGCAGAACTTCGTCGATGAAACGCTGGAACGTTGAACCGGCGTTGCGCAGGCCGAATGGCATTCGCACCATCTCGTACAGACCAAACGGCGTGGCGATGGCTGTCTTTGCGACGTCTGCTGGTTCAACGGGGATCTGGTGGTATGCGCGAACCAGGTCCACTGTGGAGAACACGTTGCAGCCACTGAGTTTTGCAGAAAAGTCTCGCAGGTACGGTAGTGGGTATCGGTCCGGAAGCGTTTGTGCGTTGAGTGCCCGGTAGTCGCCGCACGGTCTCCATTGGCCGGGCAGTTTCTTGGGTACCATGTGGAGAGGCGATGACCAAGCACTCTTGGACGGTTGAATGATACCCAAGCGCAGCATTTTGTCAAATTCTTGCCTGGCGATGTTGGCTCTATCGGGGGCTAAACGCCGAGGACGAATGTGGATCGGTGGGCCCTTGGTCACTATGTGGTGAGTCACATTGTGCTTGACTGCACCAGTTGCGCGCTCTTGAGTGATCTCAGGGAAAGAATCGAGTAAGCGTTTGTATGGGCTGGAATTGCTGTCCTTGACAAAACGTATGCCTGGTGAAGCGATACGTGAGGCTGACACGCTGGCGCACACGTGACCTTTGTGCAACAGCTGCTTCTTGGAGACGTCGACAACCAGTTCATTAGCGGCGAGAAAATCAGTGCCGAGTATGGGCATGCTGACGTCGGCTACAAGCACGCACCAGACGAACGTGCGATAATTAAAGACCATGGTGGCTTCGTACGTACCGAAGACGGAAATTTTCGAGCCATTAGCAGCTTGGAGTTGTTGGTCTGGTCGTGGTGTCTGCAGCTTGGTGCGTCGCGGTACAAAGTTTCTAGGCACTACACTGACTTGTGCGCCTGTATCAATCAGGAACCGACGGCCGGATGTCTCGTCTTTGATGAAGAGAAGAGGTGCGCTTGTACGTGAGCCACCAGTGCACTGCGCGATGTGTTGGTGGCTTGTTAGTTTAAATGCCACGAGCAAGGAGGCGTGCAGCGACGCGCTGATGAGCCGAACCGGGCATGATAAAAACACAGACGTGGTTGGTTCATGCTACAGCGTACCGGTGAGCTGTCTCGTGAGCGAGCATCCGGTGATGGGGAACGGCGCCGAATTCTGTCTCGTGAGTTGCTCCTGTGCCTTGCCGGGAAACGCTCGTAATTTGGCCTTGTCGCCTTGTCGCGGGCTGCCATTTCCGATTCAATGCGTTTGTGTGAAAGCTCGAGTTGTTCAATTTTGGCGAGCAGGACAGCCATGTTGTCGTTGGATGATGGTGCCGTAGGAGAAATAGCTGCCACTGCTTGGGCTGCTTGTGTAGCCTCCAGGTAGCGATCGGCGGCGTTGGCCAGCTCGTCGAGGTGAGCAGATGTTGGCAGAAGGGAGAGTGCTGCTCGTGTCCCTTGGGGTAATCGCTGTAGAAACAGCGTGCGCAGCAAGCCGGTGTCTTCTGGCGTGTCGCCTGCCGCTGCCAGCTCGTTGCGCATGGAGCGCAGTAGCGTCGATGGTCGTTGGTCGCCCAGCTGCTGTCGTGAAAGCAGAGCTTCCAGGCGAGACGTCCGCGATTGTGCCAGACGAGACTGCAGGGCGGTACTCAACGCAGCAAAGGATCTTGATGTGCGAATGACATCCTTCACTTGAGCTGCCACTGTGATGGGAAGATTTGCCACAATCATCTTGAAGCGGGTCTCGTCAGATGAAATCCCAGCGATATCGAATGCGCACTCGACCTGAATGAGCCACATCTCGGGTTCTTCAGCTGAAAATGGTGGCAGGCGGAATGTAGCCATCGGGCGTACTTCGTAAGTAGCCGTTTGCGCAGTTGCGTCAGGGGACATTGCGCTCTCGAAAGTGTCCGCAAGCCGGGAGTCACCACTGTTGGTAGCCATGGCAACCGGCGTAAAAAACCAGCTGCACGGAGTGTTGCACACGGCCACCGCGATTGCGCAAGAATTCACTAATTAGTCGCCTTTAGCAAGGCGTAAAATTGCGGAATTCGTTGACAAAATTGGCCTTTATAAAGGCGCATATGAGGTGTAATCGCTAAACGATGCACCTTTAAAAAGGCGTGAAGAGATGCTATGGATACGTTACAGTGCAGAAAAAGCAGCTGGGTTTTTCCAGTGTATTAGCAAGTACAGCGTAGACTGGCAAAACAGCACGGCGAAATAACATTAAACACAAGGCGAGTATTGCAGAGGAGCAGCTGTAGATGTGCTTGCAGTGTTGCTGGAGAGAGTGGCGAGTGCGCAGGAACAATGATTTCACCCAGCATTCTGCGCCCCCTTATATAGCCCGATGATTCATGCCGTTGTCGGAGCGCGCCGGAAGTGTGTCCGACAACCACATAAACTCGAGCTGATATTGGTCTAAACGGTTGTGCTTTTGCGCAAAGCACGCGACTAAATGAATAGAGGACCGGGGCGCAACACGTACATCCACATGCACAATACATTACAGTATATCTAAATAGGCAACACATATGAACAGCAAATACACATGCACGTTGATGCATATGAACAAGCGAACATGGACGTACACAATTCGAAAACTATACTAACGTCACTTATGCATATATATAAAACATTTAAACACAAAATAAGAATATGTTTTAATTATGTGTGGTTCCCTAGGACATGGTTCAATACACTACACATGTTTTGCTCATACAATAGTTTGGAATAACGTGCTACAACATTTTTCATCAAATTTATACCACAGTTTAACGAATAACGTAGCATGTATATATATATAATATAAGTGTGCGCCTAAATACAAGAATATAACACATTAATATTTACATGGAACGAATGGCGCCTACAGTATATTCCTGTGTAATCGCAAGTACGCATAATAGCTGTCAAATTGGCAACATGACATTTTGACTTTACACCGCCGTAACTTCCTTCAGATACACTTTGGAAAATTACAAATTATACCGTATTGTAGAAAACAAGATTTCTAGCACGATGGTATACTTTATTTTAATGTGTGACAAATAGTTTTTGGGAAATAGGTAGAAAAATCAATTAATTTTAGTCACCCGGTGTTCAAGTGTAATTTTGGATGTATTTGAGAATTTTGCCAATTTTACACGTTTTTTGTATCATTTTGGGCATAAATTATAACTTTTCTTGTAGAACACAAAATTATTTACTCAATAGAATATATTTTATAGCTGTCCAATTGCTGGTTTATGAGGAATAGATAGCGGAATATTAACCAAAATATTCACGTTTTTGTGTGCTAATTTTGCCATTTTGACTTTGTCATTTACACTTCACACCACCGTAACTTTTTTAATACACTTTGGAAAATTAAAAATTAAACCGTGTTTTAGCAAACAAAATTTCCGGCATGATGATATTATTTATTTAGATGTGAGATAATTAGTTTTTGAGAAATAGAGAAAAAAGTATAGAAAATCGGACGCGTGGAGTTTATAAAATATTTTGAATGTAGATTGAATTTTTTTCCATTTTACATGTTTAATATTTAATTTTTGGGTATAAATTAAAATTTGTTGAGTAGAACAGAAAATTTTCTACACAGTGGTATAATGTGTATAGTTGTACCATTGCTGGTTTAAGAGGAGTAATCTTCAGAAAATTGACCACCATTTTCGCATTTTTCAGGGTTCATTTTGTTTTTCACCGCTATAACTTTTTTAGTTTCATTTTTGAAATTTAAAATTTACTCTAAAGTGTAGACAAGAAGATGTCCAACGTGATGGTATATATTGTTAGCAGGTACGCCAAGTGGTGGCCGAGTATTAGCTGATAGAAAATGGACCAAGGAGGGTGGGACACACAGACAGACACACAGACACACAGAGGATCTCTTTTATATATTTACTAGCATTAAAACCCGCCCGTTGTGCGGAGCAATTCATAACATGAAATTCATATTCAATTAATAAAAAATATGGAAAAATAAAAATGAAATAGGGTACACTCATAAAAATATTAATCAATTGAAAATTATAAGTTTCATTATTTTTATTTCGACAAAATATTTACCCTCAGTCCGCCTGAGTCATTTTTATACCCGCCCGTCGTGCTGAATAATTCAGAACTCGAACACGATCCGTTCTGCATCTTGAAGTCAAATCCATTGGTTTTGTGTATGGATTAATTCTACAGGGTAAATTGAACGTTCTATTGTCTATAGTTGCAGCCCGCGGAGCATTTTTATTTTAAAAAAATACCTTTTTTTAAATGAACCATTTGAAAAAATGAACTAAAAAATGGAAACACTTTTTTTAAACCCGCCCGTCGTGCGGAACAATTCATACTTTAAAATTCATATTTGAAGTCAAATCCATTGGTTGTTTTGTGTATGGATTAATTCTACATGGGAAATTGAACGTTCTATTGTCTATAGTTGCTGCCCGCGGAACATTTTTATTAAAAAAAAAATTACCTTTTTTTAAATGAACCATTTGAAAAAATGATCTAAAAAACATTTTTTTTAAACCCACGCGTCGTGCGGAACAATTCATACAATACAATTAATATCAAATCAATAATATATAATGAATACAAATTGAAAACCAAAAAATGTAACCTATAAATATCTTAACCAATAGAAAAGTCTAAATGTGAATATTTTTGTTCTTATTTTGACAAATATTATCCCTCAACCCGCCTGATATATAAATCTGCCCGTCGTGTGGTATAATTCAGAACACAAACACGAAACAAACAATGAAAGATGATGAAATCTTTTCATCAGAATGTTTCCAAACTATATTTATTACTTAACATCATTCCCCAATATCATTTGCTTAAGTACTATTTCACTTTTACCTTTATAATATTTATTGTTAAAATTTATATATTTTCCGCTATCATTAAAACCCAATATAACCTGAGTCAAACCTACCCAACCCAACCCAACCATTCAATATTGACCGCTCTCAGCCTAGTCTGAGGTGATTTAACTTATTAGTTTGTGATCACAAAATATACTGATGCGATCATAATTTGTAATCAGAAGACTGAGATTATCTACCCCAGGGGTCCCAAACACGCGGCCCACCAATACTTTTCTCTCAACCCGCCAATATAGTATCGGGATCAAACTGTAAGGCAGCAAAATTCACATTTGTTGCATAATGCGATATAATTATACACCATTATCATATTATCTCATAATTCCCGGTTAATGCTTCCACTAATACATCATATTCATACAGTTGTTATTTTTTGGATTACACCGATATTACAGCCCTTGATATTACAGCCGATATTATATTATGCAATCTATATTCTGCTACGTATTATTCCTAATACATATATCATCACATCGCAAAATATATTTAGAGGTTCACATCATTCTCCAAAATCATTTGCTTAAGAGCTATTCTACTTTTATCGCTAGAATATTTACTGCTAGCAAAATATCATATACCTCGCTATCATTTAAACCCACTCTTTATAGATACATTTAATTCGCCCGTTGTGGTTTGATGTCCATTTTTACACCACGAAAACAAAACTACCGTGTAAAATGATGAACTCTATTGATGCGGACAACAAATATGATTTAACAACAACAAGATGAAAACTCACACTTACACAGTAGAGCAATAATCTCTCTCTAGGCTGGCATAAATTATATCCACACAAACAGCACACAGAAGACTACCCCGACCAGTCCCCACATAACCACACAACGCACGATGAGCACTACTACACCACTTCCGTCATTACATACGAGCCGCTAACACCAGTACACGCTGCATACCAACATACAAACACGAAGTAGAATCACACGCATAAATACAGTGACGCACATACACACACACACACACAAGTCTACGCTCAGTCACACACAGGTACACACACAAGTCTACGCTCGCAGGCGCACACGCTCTCCTACACTCACGCTCAACTCAGCAAACGCATTCACACCCACATTCATTCCTTCGCACAGCGTTCAATTTCTGACCACCAATACCACACTCCCCCTTGATCTCAAGATCAATCAATCACCTACGAAATAATCGTCCATCCAAGGCGGACGTCTCCTCTCTCTGGTAGATCTCCGAAGAATGTGCTCACTCCGGTCCTCTTCGGCTCCATTATGTATGTCAATTGTCTCGAGCACTTCGTTCGTGTCCGCTGCACAGTCATCTGGAGTCTGATTGTCCACGTCTTGACCACCGGCGTCATCTCGATTATTGTCTTCATCATACACACGCCGCAGATCTAGTAGATGCCTCGGTACTCCATCCACCGATACATTGTTTGAGGACTGAATCCCGGTCACTCTTCCTTTTGACCAATGCGACGTACATCTTGCCCCAGGTGGCTTTACCCACACCTCATCGCCGATTTCTATGCCCGAGTTCTTCTCGCCGTCGTCATTGTGGGCTGGCAAAACCTCCGGATGTCGCCAGGCATATGTGTAGACACTGTGATGCGGCGCCTTGTCTTCAATTCGATCCGATTTGGGCGCCATGTTGTACCAAAATACCGCCTCGAGCGGGGAGATGCCAGCTCTCTCCGCTATCCTCTTTATCGTACGATGATGCCGTTCGACAATACCGTTTCCGCTGGGTCGATAAGCCGCTCGGAAAAACCTGCTGATTTTCCAGCCATCGAGGGTTTCCCTGAGTAATTCTGACTTGAACACCGTTCCATTGTCCATCAGCACTTGTTCAACAGGCCCTCGCTCATAAAATACTTGGTTCAGGATATTTGAAATCTCATTTGCCGACTCTGCACGCAGCTCTCGCCATATCGCGAACCTTCCAGGGCCGCAATCAACAATAGAAAGAAATGGACGATATCTGAAATGAGTAACATCGACTGCCAATCTTGTCCAGACTGTTGGCACGTGCAGCTCGCCCACCTCGTGAGTCACCGGCGCAGGATCGATAGACTGACACTCCAGACAGCTCTTCACCACACGTTTCACCTGTTCACGTGTCACAGTAGGGTCCACTTGCTTAGCGAGAGATAACGTTCTGTCAACGCCCATATGATGACTACGGTGGAGATCTTTCACTCTTTCCAACGCCATGCCGCATGTTTCGTTTACCGGTTTTCTCTCGAGCTTCAGCATCCATTGCCTGTTGATGCGCGTCAATGAGTCTGCTTTGTTACTTGCTGTAGGAACAAGAATCAATCTCACTTCGAGACGCAATTCATCAATTAACTCCTTGACTACTCCCAGTCGTCGTTTCACAAGAACTTCTGCAGCTCCTTTTGTCTTCACTCTGTTCTCGTCGGATAGTGTGGCACGCAACCAGCCAAAAACTGTAGCGGAGTCGGTGCGTACTTCTATACATCCTAATCCCCACTTTATTGCAAGATTGAGTCCTCTGGATACAGCTTCAAGCTCAGCGACGTTTATATGATTGAAGTCATCTTTTTTCCTCTGCCACGAGGCATCTTCCACTACGATTCCGTCGATTTCGATTACTGTTCCAATAGCCTGATTACTGGCGTCACACCAGACAACACCAGATTTCGATTCTGAAACCGACCATTTTCCCTGCACTGGATCTTCGCTTTTCACTTGTTCTAGCATGTCGCGTGTAACAGACAGAACTTCCTCCCGGACTGTATCATCCCAGCCACCATCGGATGAATGACGTTTGACATAGCTGCACGCCGGTCTGAGCCACCCGGCAATGGGATAGTGGCCCAACAATTTCCCACATAAAGAAAACAGTTGGCGTTTAGTCAGTGTACGATCTACCTGCGGTAACTCATTTCCCCGACGAAACTCCAGCAAGCCCGCTGCATTTCTCTGCACTCTCAGACCAAGCACTGCACCGCCAACAATTGGAGTCGGATCTTTGGCAATCAGTCCATACTTGCGCAAATGATCAACCACATGATTCGGGTTCACTTTTGTTGTATCAACCACAATATCATCGATATAGGAATCGGTTGCTTCACGGATAACTTTTGACTTCTCCAGCACTCTGCGCAAAATTCTGGTCATGATTCGCGGTGCTGAGCTGAGACCAAACCCCAATCTCGTGAGGCAGTATGTTATGCCCCCATACTTAACCAGTTGATACTGCCAGAGCTTCGGATGCACACGTATTTGGAGATATGCTGACTTCAAGTCAACCAGCGCCGTCGCACCTCTGATTCGTCGCCATCGCCGAAGCTTTTCCGCGCAAACATCGATGTAATCATCACCAGTGTGACTGCTGACATATTCGTTTAGCTCCCTGAAGTCAATCACTGGACGCGTTTTGTTTTTGGTTGTTTGCACAACCGCCAACAATGGTGATACTCCTCTCTTGACTTGTTGTGACCACGGCACCAATATTCCTTCGCTTATCCAGCGCTTCACTTCTTTGTCAAACTCCTCCTTACATCCTCCTTTCAACGTTTGTTCGTAACATCCAATTGACTTGGTCAAAACAGGTGACGTTTCCTTCAGAAACCACTCGACTTCCCAATAACTACCATTCAATTTCGCTGAAAAATCTTTGTCACTGAACTGGTCTTCAAAGAACTCAGACTTCAACCTTCCATCAGACATGCTCATCTTGCAACATTCGGTGTTTTCATCCTCCTTCGGATGTACTGCAGTCCCGCTAACAGCAATAACGCTTGAAAACGCGTCAACATTACTGTTTCTCCCCGGCTGTTTTAGCAACTTTCCGAACTCCACTCCACGTTTTGTGATTGTGACTTTTTCAAACTGATTAATGATGTCCATTCCGAGAATTACATCGAACCCACTCACTACTTCCGGAAGGACAAGCACTTGCGCATGCAATTCTTCACCATTGACCACGATACACGTTTTACACGTACCTAAACACAAAATTTCACTTCCGTCTACTGTGACGACACGCTTTGGCTCCTTAATAAATGCCAAGCCACATTTTGCAGACACAATACTTTTTGAACACCCGGTGTCGATCATAGCCGTCACTGTTCGTCCACATATTCGTACTCTCGCACTCATTAGACCCCCGCGTTGCGCCTCCACTGTACAGAGGGGGAGCTTCTTGGCGCTGAAGCCCCCCCTACATCGTTTCTCTTTGCGCACTTTGCTGCAACATGTCCTGTCTGACCGCAATTGAAGCACACTATCGCGGAACGTCTGCAGTGTCGCGCCATATGGGCACCTCCGCAGTTGAAGCATCGTCCGTTGACGTTCCGACGACGTTCGACTGAACGTCGAATGGCAGCTGCTCCAGCCACGGTGTCATCAGCTGAATCATCACCGGCCGCTACACATGCCGCCATGGTTCCAGAACTAGCTGAAGCATCTGCCCGTGTCAATATACGAGCCCTCGAGATCAGACGACTCATAGTTACTGTCTGCATATCGTCTTCCTGTAGTCCTGCCGAAACTCGGTCCGGAAACCCACTAATGAACGCCAACTTCACCGAAAGTTCCAATCCCTGACTGACAAAACCGCACAAGCCAGCGAGTCGTCTAAGCTCATTTGCGTACACATCCACTTGCACTCCTTGCCACTTCTTCTTCGTCAGCATGGCAAATGATTCGACTGGATTGGGGGAAAACGCTTCTCGCAGTTTGGATTTGATCAAATCGTACCTTGACTGCGCCTCTTCATTGAGCTCGAGGTAGAGTGACAATGCTCCTCCTTCCAGAAATAGTGGCACAAAGGCATGCAGCTCAGTCACTCCTGTCAGCTTGGCCACAAGTTCTGCCTTCTTCAACCATGCGACTACGTCGCCAGTACCGTCAAAATTCTTCATCATTGTTGTAGCCGAAATAGCTTGTGGTTTGATGTCCATTTTTACACCACGAAAACAAAACTACCGTGTAAAATGATGAACTCTATTGATGCGGACAACAAATATGATTTAACAACAACAAGATGAAAACTCACACTTACACAGTAGAGCAATAATCTCTCTCTAGGCTGGCATAAATTATATCCACACAAACAGCACACAGAAGACTACCCCGACCAGTCCCCACATAACCACACAACGCACGATGAGCACTACTACACCACTTCCGTCATTACATACGAGCCGCTAACACCAGTACACGCTGCATACCAACATACAAACACGAAGTAGAATCACACGCATAAATACAGTGACGCACATACACACACACACACACAAGTCTACGCTCAGTCACACACAGGTACACACACAAGTCTACGCTCGCAGGCGCACACGCTCTCCTACACTCACGCTCAACTCAGCAAACGCATTCACACCCACATTCATTCCTTCGCACAGCGTTCAATTTCTGACCACCAATACCACACCCGTTGTGCGGAACAGCTCATAAAATATAATTAATATTCAATTCCTAAAAAAATTAGTGCAAATTGAAAAAGAAAAACAAACCCACAGGAAAGTTTTAGCTAATATAAAAGTCTAAATGTGAATAAATATATTTATTGTCAAATCTTTATTTATTTATCTTTATCAATATTTATTGTCATTTATTTATCAAAATATATTTAAAGGTTCACATCATTCTCCAAAATCATTTGCTTAAGAGCTATTCTACTTTTATCGCTAGAATATTTACTGCTAGCAAAATATTGTAACACTGCCGTTAATGGCAGGCTACCAAAATACACTAAGACAACAATTTACACGATATATTATAATCACTCAACGATTATAATTCAATTATATAAACAAATTATATAAACAGGAAAATGATATAAACAGATCAGCGTGCGTAGCACAGCTATGTATATAAAACAGCGTGCGGAGTACAGCTATGTATATAGAACAGCGTGCGTAGCACAGCTATGTATATAGAACAGCGTGCGTAGCACAGCTATGTATATAAAACAGCTATGTATATAGAACAGCGTGCGTAGCACAGCTATGTATATAGAACAGCGTGCGTAGCACAGCTATGTATATAGAACAGCGTGCGTAGCACAGCTATGTATATAGAACAGCGTGCGTAGCACAGCTATGTATATAGAACAGCGTGCGTAGCACAGCTATGTATATAGAACAGCGTGCGGAGCACAGCTATGTATATAGAACAGCGTGCGGAGCACAGCTATGTATATAGAACAGCGTGCGGAGCACAGCTATGTATATAGAACAGCGTGCGGAGCACAGCTATGTATATAGAACAGCGTGCGGAGCACAGCTATGTATATAGAACAGCGTGCGGAGCACAGCTATGTATATAGAACAGCGTGCGGAGCACAGCTATGTATATAGAACAGCGTGCGGAGCACAGCTATGTATATAAACCCAGTGAACGGCGTATATGCCAACGGCAATGCGCTCAAATGCTGGGAATAAGACAAAAGGACAGTCACAGAGAGTAGCCCTGCCAGACCGTGCATGAACATCGGACATGGGACTTTTTATACCCGAGATGAGTGGGCGTTGATGTAGACACCATAGTCCTCCCCGGCGTCGCTGGTTGGCTGTATTGCTGCAAGTTCTGTGAAGTGGATGCTGCTCCATGCTCGCCCGGTGTACAGCTCTCGCCCTCTCCGTCAGCTAATCTTGTGCGCGTGTGTGTGTGCTTGCGTAAGCGATTTCAGTGAACACTGCAAAACATGTGCAGCGCGTATTCTACATACAGTTTAAATAACGTGTACATAGTGAAGCCAGATACAAACAATAATGTCACTCAAATCGCAATACTATCATATGCATGTGTTATGCAACGCACACGCCACAGGAGTCCCCTCCTCAGATTATGGGGAAAACCGCACAGGAGGGCGAATCACTCTACCTGATCTAGTGCGACCGGGTGTTGCCGACGGCGGGTTTGCAGCGGGGAATGTGTCACTGACAGTCAGCTGAGTAGTCGGTTTTGGCGTATCGCGGATGTCGGCGTTCTCAAGGTACGCTGGCTTCAAGCTATTGATGCATACCCTCTCATGCCGGCCATTGATGTCAACAGTATATGTTTTTGGCGTTCTACTGATGACGCGATACGGTCCCTTGTACACAGCTTGCAATGGTCTGCGGTGGCCATCATGTCTGAGAAACACATGCGATGACGACGGCAGATCGGGGAACATGTACGTGATGCGCGCCTGAGAGCGAGGCTGTACTGGTCTTACATTTGCAAAATGACCAGATAGCTGTTCAGCGAGCGCAGAATGTGTTTGAGCATGCGTGGATGCAAAAAGCTCACCGGGCAATCGCAGTTTGGCGCCGTACACTAGTTCGGCTGTCGTGCACTGCAGCTCGTTTTTTATGCTGGAGCGGATGCCGAGTAGGACGATCGGCAGGCGGTCGACCCATACAGTGCTGTCACGCAGAGCTGACTTCAGCTGGCGATGCAGCCGTTCGACAAGACCGTTTGCGGCTGGGTTGTAAGCACTAGTCTGCAATGTGTCTGCTCCCAACGATGCAGTTATGTTTTTCCAGAGATGCGAGCTGAACTGTGCCCCTCTATCTGACACAATGCACTGGGGAACACCGTATCTTGAGACCCACGTTGCTATAAAGGCCTTGGTCACGGTTTCAGCGGAAATGTCTGCAATTGGGCACGCTTCTGGCCAACGGGTGAATCGGTCAATCATTGTTAGGAGATATTGTTGACCACGACATGACGGCAGCGGGCCAACTATATCAATGTGCACGTGGCCAAATCGCTCACCTGGTGGCGCAAACGAGGCTGCTGGAGACCGCGTATGTCGGTGGATCTTGTTTTTCTGGCAGTGCAAACACTGTTTTGTCCACAGGGCGATATCTTTGTGCATATTCGGCCACACAAATCGTTCGCTCACCAATTTGTCTGTAGCTGCACGACCGGGGTGCGATAGATTGTGCAATGTGCTGAACACCGTTTTACGGGCCGCTGCAGGAACAAGAGGTCGGTCGGTGCCGGTTGAAATATCACAAACAATTGTAGTGTTTGCGTGCGTAGGCAGAGGTTTGTCGGTGAGTTGCAGAGAACTTGCAGCTGACTTGCGGAATGAATGAATTTCGACATCGTCTCGTTGCTGCAACGCCATCTGATACAGGTTGATTTGCTCGCTGACAGCAGTTATACGTGAGAGTGCGTCGGAGACGATGTTGTCGGTGCCTTTGATGTGCTCAACATCGGTGGTGAATTGAATTATGTAATCCAGATGCCGTTGTTCCCTGGGTGAGTGGTTAGCTGTCGATGATTTGATTGCGGCGACCAAAGGCTTGTGATCAGTAAACAGCGTGAAATTTCGCCCTTCCAAAAACGGCCGGAATTGTCGAATTGCAAGATATGCT
Organism: Sacculina carcini; assembly: GCA_916048095.2. Lineage (NCBI taxonomy): Eukaryota > Metazoa > Arthropoda > Thecostraca > Sacculinidae > Sacculina > Sacculina carcini. Next base: position 4,053,048 of record OU696574.1, on the reverse strand, counting down.
GCCAGAAGTTCCCGTCCGAAAGCGCTGTATTTTTGTTGAGCTAGTGGTAACTTGTGAGACCAGAACGCGAGCGACTCCCATTGGCCGTTACGCATTTGTTGCAGTACTGCACCAGCAGCTACGCTACTCACTTTCTGTAAACAGGCCCACCTTGGCGTCTGAATCCTGGTGTCGCACACATGTGGCGTTACACAACAGGTCTTTGGCGTCTTCAAAAGCGGTTGATGCAGCGGTGTTCCATACCAGCGGGGTTTTGGATTTGCGTCGACAGTCGGTCAGCAGGTTGTACAAATGTTGTAGAATGCTTGCTGAGTTGGGCAGGAAACGGGTGTAAAAATTCAACATCCCCAAAAATCGACGTAGATCGCAATGGGTTACTGGCTTGGGAAATTTTTTCACGGCTTCCACTTTCTCTTTGATGGGATAGATGCCGTCGGCAGAAATTTCATGTCCGAGGAATTGCAGTTTGCTAGCGCCAAAAAAACATTTTTGAGTGTTTATGCGTATGCCATGGTGGCTCAGACGTCGAAAAATTTCTTTGAGGTGTTCTTCATGTTCTTCCCGCGAAGTGCTTGCCACCAGAATGTCATCGATAAAGACGTAGGCGAACGACAAACCGCGCAAAATGGAATCCATTAGACGCTGCATGGTTTGAGCACTGTTTCTCAACCCAAAAGGCATTCGAAGCATTTCAAAAAGGCCGAAGGGGGTTGTTATTGCCGTCTTATGTACATCGTCAGGGTGCACGGGTATTTGAAAAAATGCTTTCACCAAATCAATGTGTGAGAATATGGTCTTGCCGTGCAGTCCCAAGGTGAAATCTGACATGTAAGGCACTGGATAACGGTCATCAGTTGAAATTCGGTTCAAGGCCCGGTAGTCCCCGCATGGTCTCCATTCACCCGATGTACTTTTGGGCACCATGTGCAATGCGGATGCATACTGGCTGCTACTTGGTCGTATGATGCCTTGGTCAAGCATAGATTGAATTTCTTTCTTGGCAATGGCCATACGAGAAGCGTCTAACCTGCGCGGACGACAATACACCGGTTGACCTCGAGTCTCTATTCGATGAACCACACCGTGGCGCACTGGTTCGTTGAGCACCGGCGATGACGTCAAACGTGGATATTGCGCCAGCATTTTTTCGTATGACTTGCTGTGATCGGGCAAACACACGGATATTAGCAGTGATGTGCAGCTGCAACGACCTGTTGTTTTGAGACCGGTGGCATTATCGACAAGCTGGCGAAGGCGCGGGAGGATGAGAATGTCATGATGCGACAAAAAATCCAAGCCAATTATCGAAATATCGATGTCTGCCAGTATAAAGGACCAATGAAAATTTTTGCGAAGGCCCAACGATACTGTCAACGAGTGGTCACCATATGTGCCAATAGAGGATGCGTTTGCGGCTTGTAGGAGAAGTGGCGATGGTGCGGGTTTACGTTGACTTGTGCAAGTTACAAATTTGGATACTGGCAGCAAGCTGTACTGGGCGCCTGTATCTATGAGAAATTTCACACCAGTCTTGGGGTCGCACACAAGAATGGTGTGGTTGAGCTATCGCCATTTCTGGTGGATGAGAGGGTAGCAACCGGCGAATGTTGGCACCCCCTTATCAGTTTAAATCATACGTACATGGCTGGATGCAGGCACGTGCTTTGTCACCAAACTTTTTGTGGTACCAGCAGAGTTGTTGTTTGTTGTCGTCTCGCCCTGACTGTTCTGACTGTGGTTGCGGTGTCACTAACCTGGTACGTGACGGTGGGCGTCGTGGCGAACGGCCGCGTTGTGCACATGAAGTCAGCTTCTTCAGCTGCTGCTGTATTCCGCTCAATTGCCGTTTCAGTGTTAGCAGCTCTTGTGCGTTGGTTCTGGCTTGCGCACAATCATGACACTGGCTGCTGCGATCGACGGCACTGACGACGGCGCTGGCGCGAGGCAGGGCGGATGAAACACGGTCCGCGGTGCCTGCCAGTGTGTCGAGCGGTGTCTCCGGCGGTAAAAATTGAAGAAACGGCGCTACGGCGTCCGGCATTGCCTTCAAGAAGATTTGGCGTACCAGAGGTGAGTTACTTTCCTTTATGTAGGATGAAGTAAGCTCTTGTAGATGCCGAAGAAACTGAGTAGGCCGTCGGTCACCCAATTCTTGCGATTCTAGTACTGCGCGCAACTTTTGCTCCGAAGACTCTCCCAAACGGGTTTGCAGGGCGTCACACAGCTTTGTATAACAGTCGTCAGGGGGGTCGCGTATCATGTCGATAAATTGCATCACGTGGTGTGCCGGCAGCAGAGACGCGGCAGTTTCGAAACGGGAGCGCTCGTCGGTTATTTGCGCTCGCGAAAAGAAAAGGTCGAGTTGAATCACCCAAATATTTGGATTTTCTTCCACAAACGGGGGAGGGGCTCCCAGGATGGGTGGTGCGGATGCATGTACAGGTTTTTAAGTTGCCATGATACTGCACGCACTAATATGTAAGAGGCAAGCAAAACCACACAGACACACCACCAGGTTAAAAGCACCACACAAAAACAACAGAAAACGATTCAAATACCAACTGGGGTCACTATTTGTAACACTGCCGTTAATGGCAGGCTACCAAAACAGTATGTATATAAAACAGCGTGCGTAGCACAGCTATGTATATAGAACAGCGTGCGTAGCACAGCTATGTATATAAAACAGCGTGCGGAGCACAACACAGCTATGTATATCAAACAGCGTGCGTAGCACAGTTATGTATATAAAACAGCGTGCGTAGCACAGCTATGTATATAAAACAGCGTGCGTAGCACAGCTATGTATATAAAACAGCGTGCGTAGCACAGCTATGTATATAAACCCAGTGAACGGCGTATATGCCAACGGCAATGCGCTCAAATGCTGGGAATAAGACAAAAGGACAGCCACAGAGAGTAGCCCTGCCAGACCGTGCATGAACATCGGACATGGGACTTTTTATACCCGAGATGAGTGGGTGTTGATGTAGCCACCATAGTCCTCCCCGGCGTCGCTGGTTGGCTGTATTGCTGCAAGTTCTGTGAAGTGGATGCTGCTCCATGCTCGCCCGGTGTACAGCTCTCGCCCTCTCCGTCAGCTAATCTTGTGCGCGTGTGTGTGTGCTTGCGTAAGCGATTTCAGTGAACATTGCAAAACATGTGCAGCGCGTATTCTACATACAGTTTAAATAACGTGTACGTAGTGAAGCCAGATACAAACAATAATGTCACTCAAATCGCAATACTATCATATGCATGTGTTATGCAACGCACACGCCACAATATCATATACCTCGCTATCATTTAAACCCATTCTTTATAGATACATTTAAGCCCGCCCGTCGTGCGGAACAGTTAATAAAATATAATTAATATTCAATTCACCAAAAAATTAGTGAAAATTGAAAAAGAAAAACAAACCCATAGGAAAGTTTTAGCCAATATAAAAGTCTAAATGTGAAATTTAGGTTTCAATTTAGAAAACATGTTTTTCCACAACCCGCCTCATATTTAAAGCTGCCCGTCGTGCGGAATAATTCAGAACTCAAACACGAAACAAACACAAAGAAAATTGATGAAAAACGACCAATAGAAAAGTCAAATTTGTAAATTCTTGTTTTAATTATTGACGATGTTTTTCCCTCAACACTACTCAAATTCACACCCGTCCTTCGTGTGTAGTAATTCAGAGGTGTAACACTATCAAAACAATGAAACATCTCTATAATTCCAGATTAATGCTTCCTCTAAAACAGCATATGCATATACTTGGCATTGGATGATATTACAATCCGTATCCTTATGCAGCTCAAGCGTATGCAACTTGAAATTAGACCAATTAAATTATACAGTAAAATTCAGTAGTAAACTTTGTTCCCAGTAGTATTTTACCCGCCCGTCGGGCGGAACAATTCATGTGTAAATATTGAGGACAATAAAGCCTTTCTATTCAGTATAGTTAATTAATTAAACTGTACCCAATAAAGCCACACCATCCATGCTTGGAGCTAATATGATGCATTCTTAATTGTGATTGGGCTTCAGTGAAATTTAATCGGTGTATATTCCTGTGTAATCGCAAGTGCGCATAATAGCTGTCAAATTGGCAATATGTCCTTTTGACTTTACACCGCCGTAACTTCCTTCAGATACACTTTGGAAAATTACAAATTATACCGTATTGTAGAAAACAAGATTTCTAGCACGATGGTATAATTAATTTTTATGTGTAACAAATAGTTACTGAGAAATAGTAGAAATATGAATTAATTATATTCGCCCGGTGTTCAAGTGTAATTTTGGATGTATTTGAGAATTTTGCCAATTTTACACGTTTTTTTGTATCATTTGCGGGTATAAATTATAGCTTATATTGTAGAACACAACATTATCTAGTGGGGGAGTCGTGTGGTGCCACACGAATTTCGTCTCGCGCCACCTCGTGACCCTACCAACTGTGTGTACGCCTGTTTGTCTGTATGTCTGTGTGTCATGTTTGTCCGTGTCATTGTGTTGTAGGACCATGTGTGCGTGAGCTTGTTTGTACGAGTGTCCGATCGTCCTGTCCTGTTGTGTCTGTACTTGTAAGTTCAGTCGGTCCAAAGCACTCACGTTGGTGGTCAGGACGTCGGATGGTGTGATGCTAAGTGAAATTATTTTGACAATTCATCTGCGCCTAATCTGTTGCATTTCGTCTGCCTGCGCATCGACTATCCGTCTGTGTCGCAGCCTTCTGTGTCTCGCTAAGAGCGAGGCATCATCAGTTGCTGACCAGACGCACCAGCATCACACCATCCAGGACCGACTCCGTCCGGTGCCGTACTCCGTCAATTTTCTCCTACGGACGCCGGACGTAAAATCACCGACGAGCAAACGTCTGCGCAGCAAGAAGACAACACAAGAATATTGCCTCGTCTTCTTGCTGGATGCAGTTTCTGCAATAATCTGCGAACTTCGTCACCAACTGTGCAGCACGAGGTCGACTCAATTGTTCCAAATTCACTTGGCCTCGTGCTGCAGTGCAGTATGACACGCCAGCATATTGCGATGTCTACGAAAATACCGCTCCGCTTCTGGTGGGGGAGTCGTGTGGTGCCACACGAATTTCGTCTCGCGCCACCTCGTGACCCTACCAGCTGTGTGTACGCCTGTTTGTCTGTATGTCTGTGTGTCATGTTTGTCCGTGTCATTGTGTTGTAGGACCATGTGTGCGTGAGCTTGTTTGTACGAGTGTCCGATCGTCCTGTCCTGTTGTGTCAGTGAGTGTGAATACAGTCGGTCCAAAGCACTCACGTTATCAGCTTGTGTTGTTCCGTGGCAACCCAAACGCCACATATATTCATGTGTAATCGCAAGTACGCATAATAGCTGTCAAATTGGCAACATGACATTTTGACTTTACACCGCCGAAACTTCCTTCAGATACACTTTGGAAAATTAAGAATTATACCGTATTGTAGAAAACAAAATTTCTAGCACGATGGTATAATTAATTTTTATGTATGACAAACAGTTCCTGAGAAATGGGTAGAAGAATCAATTAATTTTAGTCACCCGGTGTTCAAGTGTAATTTTGGATGTATTTGAGAATTTTGCCAATTTTACACGTTTTTTGTATCATTTGTGGGTATAAATTTTACCTTTTCTTGTGGAACACAAAATTCTCTACACAGTAGTATATTCCTGTGTAATCGCAAGTGCGCATAATAGCTGTCAAATTGTCAATATGTTCTTTTGACTTTACACCGCCGTCACTTCCTTCAGATACACTTTGGAAAATTAAGAATTATACCGTATTGTAGAAAACAAAATTTCTAGCACGATGGTATAATTAATTTTGATGTGTGACAAATAGTTACTGAGAAATAGTAGAAAAATGAATTAATTTTAGTCACCCGGTGTTCAAGTGTAATTCTGGATGTATTTGAGAATTTTGCCAATTTTACACGTTTTTTGTATCACTTGAGTAGTAGAGCACGCCACTTTGTGATTTTTTTTCTAACCAAACTTTTTTGTGTATACCTAACCTAACATTTTTTTTGTATTCCATACCTAACCTAACTTCTTTGTGTATACCTAACCTAACTTTTTTGTGTATTCCATACCTAACCTAACTTTTTTATTGTATACCTAACCTAACTTCTTTATTATATACCTAACCTAACTTTTTTGTGTATACCTAACCTAACTTTTTTTTCTTTATTCTATACCTAACCCGACCCAACCCAACTTTTAGTTTTATTTCTTATTCTTCCTTTCTTATTATATTTATTCTTTATTCTATGCCCAACCTAACTTTTTTTCTTTATTATATACCCAACCCGACCTAACCCGACCCAACCCAACTTTTATTTTTTCATTTCTTATTCTTCCTTTCTTATTATATTTATTCTTTATTCTATGCCCAACCTAACTTTTTTCCTTTATTTCTATTTCATGTCACGATACTCATTATATCGGGATCGCCAAGTCGATGTTTGGCAGAGACGAGAATATAATAATTTTCAATCATACTTGAAATATATTTAAAAAACGGTTTGACTAAATCGGTCGCAAAGACAATGTTCCAATATTCATGTTGTATTAAAACACGTTGAAGTTCTTGATAGTAAAATGTCCCGGTAATCAAATTTCCATCATCATCACACAACTTATACATCGGAATTGATCGACGTTTGTATATGGAATCAATTTTGAACGTTTCGTTGCTAAATGTCTGTCGATATCCTTTTTCAAATAGAGTTTTCGGAATAAACATTCGCACATGATCGCCTACACGAAGCTTTGGTGTTTGCTTTTTGCGCGTCAATGTGTTGGCCAAGTGTTGATTTGATAAAGTTACAGTGCGAGGTGCCATACCGATTGATCTATGTACAGTGCTGTTATACAAATTCACCAATTGAGGTAGATTTTTGACAAAGTGTTTTGTGTTGTTTTCGGTCATAAACTTGTGTATCAGCGAGAGCAGAGTACGGAAAAATCGTTCAATTATCCATGCCTTCCGTATGATTGTAGATGTCGTATAATGATAGATGTTGTGCTCTTTCATTACACGTTGAAATTCTCGCCCTGTGAATTCACCACCATGGTCGCTCATTATTTGCATCGGTGTGCAATTGTTGGTGAGAATATGGTTCATTGCTTTGGCCACGGCCGGTCCCCGTTTACTATGTAATGCACGCACATATGCTTGTCTGCTAAACACGTCAATTACACCCAACAAATAACGTACTTGTGTGTTATGCCCACGCAGACGTGAAACATCGCACAAATCAACTTGCCATGTATCATTTAGTCCAGTGGAGGTGTATGCATTGTGTACGAAGCGCTTACGTACTGGACGATGGAGTTGTTTGGTTCTTTGCGACCAAATCAGCCTACTATCCATTTGCGTGGGATATTTGCCGATCGTTGATCAACTGTCGAAACTCGCTGCCCGTGAATATTCGGAGCAACTTCTCGCGGTAAATTCAACGACTCAATCAATTGTCGCAGCTGTGCCCACCCTGTTGGCTCAGGAACACTTTTACGACGTCGAACGATATAGTTTACCACGTCGACAATATTGCTCCGAGGAATTTGTGCGTGATTGAGATAAATGATACCGGTGTTGTTGTCCCATCTCAGCACATTACTCAATTGGGAAAGCACGAATTGTGCGTGTTTTTATAGCTGGATGGTACAAGTTGGAGCCATTTATCAGTCTCTACAGACGGAGCAGGAGCGGTGGCCTGTTCAGGGCGCCAGGCGTTCATGTACTCGATCCGTTTCGCTTCGGCATTCCCTGTAGACTTGTTGAGAATTTGTTCTAGAGAGGGTGTGGGTGCGGCTATGGTTCGACCTTGCATTTCATCATATGTGGCTTGCGATATGAGAACCATTCGTTGGAAGGCGCTCATTACTTTGCAGACAGTATACAGCTTATAACCGATGCAACCACGGGTATAAGAACGCTTTAAAAATTTCCGCTTTGCACCAACACTCGTTGTTTTTTCTTCAGTGACGGACGTTTGTCATCCAATTTACGCAGTATTTTCTTGTATTTGGATAGGCGACGCTTTTGTTCTTTTTCCAAAGGGACGCGGTCTTGCAACAGGTTATGACAAATTTCACAAATAGCCCGTATCAGAGCAGGGTCGTACGTGTTGAGAACGGCTTTTTGTTGACGGTGTGTGAGACGCGGAAGTGATTCGATTGTCGGCCAACAGCGTTGCAACGTCGACGACATGTTGACAAATGATTCACTTGTTCAACTATATGTGCTATTTATACCTCAAAGCGGGAAGATATACTGTTATGGGTTGTTCCAACACATTGCTACGCACACGTAGTCTGTTGTCAGTTTGTTGACGCAAATCCACAAGCAAATGACCGTACATTTTCTTCATTACGTCTCTATAAACATCCATAATGAATCTGATATTATCTGGCATGTACTGCTGAGCAAATGCGCGCAGTGGTGTTTGATCTCGAAAATTACGGAAAAATACATAATAATTTGTATTTAGACTGATTGTGCAGTAGTTGGGCGACTTGAGAAACGTGTTTTGGGTGACAAATAGTACACTCATGTTGTCGTGACGCGACGTTCTCGTAAACATGTCTCGTACAACAGGCCCTTCCACAGCATCCAGTAAGTCGTCGAAAATGACCATGCAACCATTGCCGTGTTTATGTTTGCTTGCCAATCGTTGAATTTCCTCATGCGATGGCACTCCGTACCGCATCTCGTTAACTAAATCCTTATTTATATGATCGGGCGCTGCAGTTCCGTGGCAATACAGTACATAATCGGGGCTTCGGGTGAGCACTTGGTCCGCCCGTGTCAGCATGTCGACTATAAATTGACTCTTGCCGGACCCTGAAGGACCGGACAAGATCATTGTGAACGGTGTAACAAGACGTGGGTCAAACGTTTCCATACTCGCCGTATCGATGAAACTGATCTTCGTTTAACTATAAGGGTATTATATAAAGGATTTGCTGATGTGAGACCGATTTTGCGCTGAGCATCACTAGCCAAACACCCTCGGCGCTTAATCGGATCATATAACAATCCCACAATTACCAGCTCTGCAATTAAACATTCAACATGACTGACAATGAGCAATAGTGAAAGAAGCAGCAATATTATATGCGTCACCATCTCGGTGATTATCAATTGAATGACACGTTTACACGTCAACACTTGTATATTAAAGCCTGCACACACACACACACACACACACACACACACACACACACACACACACACACACATACACACACACGTCGGCGCGTGCCGGGGTTCTCGAAAACCGGTTCAACATACGCATACACATACACACACACACATACACACGCACACACACACACACCGAAACATGTGTACACACTAACACAGCTAACACACTAGCACAATTAACACACTAACACAGCCGACACTTTTATATTATAAACCAATACATCTAGCACAACTAACACACCTAGCACAACTAGCACTGGTAACACAACAAATAAATAGCAATAAATAACGATGATGATGATGTCGGTCGGTCGGTCGGTCGGTCGGTCAGTCGATGAAGCCATACGGGAAGGTACGATAATCGGGAAAGACCCTGCGTTTACTGGACACTAACCTATTAATTTTTTCCCCTCCCACCGTAATTATCTTAAAATCTGCAGTCTTTTTAAATTGTCGAAAGGGGACTTTGATTGTGGAACCAGGCGCCTCTAACAAGGATCGGAAAGCGTCCAAGGAAATAAGCTGCTGCGTGTCGTGTGTTTGTGTGATACCGCGCATTTTTATTATAGTCTTGGTCTGTCTTGGTTGGTCCCCCGTCTGGTGTGTGTACAGTAAAAGCGTAATTTTTGGGAGACAAACAGACTATATGAGAAATATAGCTGCCTGCCCCGAAACAAGTCAGTTCGTCAGTCATGTCGCCGAGAAAATGTGATGTGTGTATGCGCGGCATTTCTGGTGATGCTTTGTAAATGACTGAATCTGTGTCACAGTATATTAGCTGAAAAGGATTAAGGAGTTGCAGGAAAGAGTAAAGATAAAGTCGGGCTTGGCATGTGACAAAAGCAGCAAGGATGATGTTAGTTTTAAGCGGACCGGCCACAGTCTTGTCTTGTCGATGGGAATACGTCAGCCTCCATACATCGTGCATTGTGCTGTCCCCCTCACTATCGTCAGCCACCGATATGAGGTCACACGCGGAGACCTCCATGACGGGATCCTCCAGCAGATCGTAAACACGACGCATGGAAGTGACGTATTCAGTCTGCCCCAGGTTTGCGCGCTGAGCCAACTTGCCCCACTGGCTGTTGAGGCACAATTTGGCCACAGCTCTCAGGCCCGGAATCCTCTCAATGGTCGGCAGGGTTATACCCTCACGCGCTTCGAGAGTCTGTCGGTAGTCGTGTCGGTCATCGTCAGTCTGCACGTGAGCGGGATAACCCTCGGCGCCGACCTTGAGGGCGTACTTGTTTACATATTGTGCAAACAATCCGCCTGCCTCGCCGTCGTTGAGCTGTGTGGTGTTGGCAAAGTGCCAGAACTCGTGGATGGAAGTGAGCCGATATCCCAACCCCAAAGCTTTTGCTACTTCCAGCGACACCCAGCTGGAAGTGATACTGCGCTCCTCGTCCGAATGGTGACACGGCGGCGACCTCGTGGTGAAATTGCCACCGATACCCTGCTCGGCACATGTTCTACACAGAGTGAACATGAGGCGGTCGTTGATGCGTGCGGGAAGGACGGGAACGTGAAGATTTTGTGGAGGGAGAATGGTGCAATAAATGATGCCAAAATATTTGTGAAAATCTGTGATGGGAGGACGGAAAATGTGAGAAGGATGACCAAGGGGAAATTTGCCGTTTTTAAGGATGTAAGGATACAAGGAGCACACATCAACGTACTCGATCCGCTCGTCACCAGCACATTCGGCGTAGTGACGAAACACCTCTGTTCGCCCTCCGTAGAACGCGTCCCGAACATTCATCGGCGGCAAGACTTGCACTGCCTCGGCGCGACAACATTGGTCGTCATCGTCTCGAAGCAGTGCATCAAATTCACATTCCCAGATGGTGATGAGAGTTGTGTCGGTTCGGGCTCGCAGTATCGCCAGACGAGCCATTGTACCATCATATAGATGGCGCGTTGATGGAGCCCCACTGTTCATCACATAGCGACAGTTTTTGCTGGCGCCGTTTGAGCACATCCCAGAATGCCGATGACCATGAAAATAGCAACCGAGAAAATAGCAACCGAGAAACTCGAAAAGCAGGTGTTGTTCTCCCACTTTGGCATAGCCGTCCACTTTGTACGACCCAATACGCACCTCACCAGAGTTCAATGCGTGCTGGATATTGATGTCGCGAGACGACGCCTCCAGTTCCAGCCACTGGATCGATTTCTTCGAGTAGTTGCCACATGGTCGGTAGTGCTCATGGTTCGGTATCAACGCGACGCTGTCTTTGCGCAAAAACTTTTGACGCCACACCTCATGACACGTAGATGGAAGCGTGATGCTCTGAAATGGGTCCACCTCAGTCACATCGATGAATTGTTGGCGGAAACGCATACTACCGAGACGAAGTACATTGATATCGTCGCGGCAGTACGCTCTCATTTCCTGGCGCAGGTCATACTGCCGGCCCACCTGCGAGGCATGCCAAGTGAGAAACTCGGCGCGCTGTTCGGTGGACATGCGACCCGGGTCGAACATATCGGCTGAAGGAAAAGGACCTACATAATTTTGATTGTCCGTAGTGTTGAGGAGGTGAGGGAAGAAACCTTTACGGACAGGAATGTTGAAAGTTTTGGAAAATTTCGCAAGAGGCATAGGAAGGAAACTGAAGGAATCAATGAATTGGAGTTTGGAATTTATAAATTCCATGGAGAGGATTTTTCTGCCGTTCATGATCAGGTCTGGCACCACAACTTGGCTCAACGCGTAATTGGCAACAATGTTGTTGTCATAACCTTGGGCATAATGGGCAATGACTTTCGCGTCCTTGAGCGTGAAAAGCCACTGACCAAAGTCTTGTCTTGTCGTCGGGCCAGAGAACACATGTTCGTGCTGCTCTGTCCCACAGTCAGTGCATGGCCGGTCAATGCGATCAAAGCAGGACTCACAACATACGTGTGCGACACAATGATTAGGAATGTGAAGGCTGGTGCTGGTGTCAATCATACACTCAAAGTCGTAAAAGATATAGATTTGTTTTTTGTTGACAGAAGAAGGATGCGAAGGTTGGAGAAAGCAACGATGGACATTTTCCGCATCTATGAGCTAGTGGTTCGTGACTCGTTCACGACAGTAAGGGCATATGTGAGTGCCACAGATATGGCGATTTTTGCTATACGATTTGTAAAGCACATCGCCACATCTGCGACACCCACGCCGCACCTTACAGCGTGATTGTTTGTGAGCCTCGAAACAGGAGCGGGATATGAAATTCAAACTACATTCAGGACAATGGATTAACGCACCTTCCCGCTGGCATCGATGAGGCAATCCGCAGTCATTGCAGCCTCCGGCACAGGTATGCTCCCCAGGACGGGTGTAACGGGTTTGGCATTCCTCGCAGAAATATTTCGTGTCGAGGAATGCCGTGATCTTGGTGATGACGTCGAAATGATGATGATGATGGTAAAGATAGAGATGATGATGTCCTGTGCCTGAAACACACACACATGCGAATTAATGCAAATTGAATTATATGAATGCAAATCATTAACGCTAGTGGAATATTTCTTCTAATTACTCACCGAAGGTTGCGCCGAGTCGCCCAAAATGATCCGTCGAGTAGACATGGACCCGGTACTCCGACCAACCAGCCACCAACTTTTGGAGCTCCCGCAAGCCCATGCTGGGCAGGGAAAAGTCTACCCCGGAACGTTCACACAATTCCCTGGCCTCAGACATGAAACTTGCGGGGTCCCTTGCCAGACGCTGAACACGCATTCGGAAGGCGCTCGACGCGGCGTGGTTCTCCGCAATGTATCTGGCAGCAGCCAGTGCCCGGAGCAAACACTGTGTGCCAAGTACACGGAAGAAACAGTTCTTCCGGGAGAACCACGTGGCGAAATCGCCGGTGTTCTTGAGCCGCGCCGAGCCCTCCATTTCGTCGTCCGGGATGTCGTGCGGTGGACGTCTGGCAATATGCGTCACCTTGAGCACGAGACTGGAATTTTCGGTGACAAACGACGCGTTGGACTGCGCTATTTTTTCCAGTCTGAAATACAACATAAATTATTTTTAAACACTTGATGTAGTCAAGCGAAATCTCAACATATAATCAAATATGCAATCTTGCTCACCTCTGTGCCAAGAGTGACGCCGTGAAATCTTTGGCTGGTCGGGGCACCACGTAGGCGTCATGCCGGATGTTGCTGTTGGACAGTGTGACGCCTACCAGGTCCTCAGGATGCACACCCTCCTTGATGGTGTTGATGAGGGTGTCCATTGTCGTTTCGATCGAGTGGATGCATTGTCGGATGTCGTCGGGTCGTGTAAAGTCAAGATGAATGATGAAGGCTTTTACATTAGTTTTATATCTACGGCTATAATATTCAATAATCTTTTTAAGGTATATACTAACATTTCCTACCATAGCTACGTCCCTAATTTTCTCTACTACTTCGTCAACCTCCAACTGTCTCTTTCCTGCCATACTGAATAATTATACAAACTAGCGTGAGCAATGAGTGAATGATTTGTGCTTAAGGGAACCGCAGTTTATATACCCACGCTGACGTGTCACTAATGTAAGCAGTTTGTTCGGTGCGCGCCACGCCCAGGTAACTGTATTCCTTATAAGGTCAGTCTTAGTCACTGATTCAACTAGACTGCACCAAAATTTACTGCAACGATTAACATGTGTGTATGGGTGTGTGTGTGTGTGTATGTGTGTGTGTGTGTGTATATGTGTGTGTGTGTGTATGTGTGAGGTCTGATTGTTTCCTAAGTCTGTCTTCTTTGTGTATGTGCTTCATGCGTGTGTTTTCCGTTCTTGTGTATGTATGTTTCTCTATCGTATGCTCTCTGTGTGTTGTTGTGTTGAGCTCTGTTATCTGTGTTTGTGTGTCTGATGTGTTGTGTTCTCTGTCTATTTGTTTTAGTGTATGTCTTTTTGTGTCTGTTATGTTGTGTTTTCTGGTTTGTATTTGTGTGTCATTTATGTTGTGATTTGTTAATCTGAGTGTATGTCGTTGTATGCCTGCTGTGTTGTCTTAATGTGTTGTATGTTGTGTTGTCTTATGTGCTTTATGTCTGCTGTACTATCTTATCCAATATGTATGTGTGTGTGCGTGTGTATTTTTGTGTTTATGAGTATGTAAACGTGAGTGTATGTTTGTGTTTGTGCGTATATGTACTTGTTTGTTTTGTGTGTGCGTGTGTGTGTGTATGTAGGTGATTGTGTATGTTCGTGATTGTGTATGTGTATGACTCTTGTGCTTGAGTGTGTGAGCGCTTTTGAGACCCTCGGGTGAAAAGCGCGATATAAATGTCTTAATGTAATGTAATGTAATGTAATGTAATGTGTGTGTGTGTGTGTGTGTATGTGTGTGCTGAACAGCCGAGATCTGATCAAGGTTAAGCTTTCCGTTGTTATAGAAACTGGTGTGTGTGTGTGTGTGTATAAAAAAAAAAATTGGAAGCGACCTGCTGCGGGCGTATGTGTTCAAGATTTTAATGGTTGTTGACAAACAGCTCAACTAAACTGATAGGAGTGTGCGGTCAAACTGGTTAATCGAAGAATTTGACACAAACGTGCACTCGCGCGCGTGCGCGCGAGTGTATGTGTGTATGTGTATGTGCTGATCAGCCGAGATCTGATCAGGGTCAAGCTTTCCGTTGTTATAGAAACTGGTGTGTGTGTGGTTGTGTCAAAAAAAATTTGGAAGCGGCTTGCTGCGGGTGTATGTGTTCAAGAATTAAATGGTTGTTGACAAACAGCTCAAATAAACTGATAGGAGGGTGCGGTCAAACTGGTTAATCGAAGAATGTGACACAAACGTGCACTCGCGCGCGTGCGCGCGCGTGTATGTGTGTATGTCTATGTGTCTGTGTGTGTGTGTGTATGTGTGTGTGTGTGTGTGTAATTTTGAATAAAAGCACAGTGTTCATAGCTGGTAGACAGTATCGTAAACATGTTGATAGAGGTAAGCAAACAAGACATTAAAGTAGTAGTGTGTTTGGGACCGGAAGACGATAACTGCATTCCCCTTTTAAAAAACATAACAGAGACAATAGTGAACGTATTACAAGGAGAGAGAACATGTGGAGAGATTACAGCAAAACAAACACCGTCCCCGTCCATAGGTGCTGACAGCGTAATTACTTTTGACGCCGATGGTGAGCCTTATATCAGACCGAACCAACAGTGTCAAAAGCGTCGACGTGTCAGGAGCGAACCACAAGACGTGATTCCTGTGATCAGTGACACCACCACGACAGCTGGCGTCACAAGCACAACCACCACCAAAGCTGTGAGATCGCAGGATTCAGAGACCGCGGACTTTGAACCTCTCATCCCCGCCCCACAGAACGAGAGCGAGGAAGAGGCTTTTTCCCAGGATGCTCAACCGCTCGTGACGCATTTCACCCAAAGGTAAGACATCTATTTGACATCGAATCTTATGCTGATGGTACTATTGACGTTACTCTATATAATTTACTTTATTGACGTAAAAATTACCTGTATGATAGTATATTTTATCACTTGTATTTATGTATGTGTGTGTGTGTGTGTGTGTGTGTGTGTGTGTGTCACCAGACCGTTCCGTCCCACACCGCAATTTAAGAGGCGACAATTTAAGAGTAATCAGTGATGCTTCGAAGTGTCGAGAGACGATCGACTGATTCAGCAGTGTGCCTATATTGGTTGTAATTATGTTTATCTTGTTGCGATGTCACTGTCTTTTTTTTGTACGTTGTATTTATTCATTGTAAAGGGCCCACATGAAAAAAGCGCATGCTTATGTGGGTCCCTGTCACAACGATTGTGTAAATGATATGTTGGTGACAAATACATGATATGATGATATGATGTGTGTGCGAACGTTAAGTCCTCATTAATTTGATTCAACGCTGTCAGCACACATGTGTCAGCTAATCTAAATGGTTATCGTGGCCATCGTGACTGCATGCCAATTAGGATGTATATTTGTATATATATATATATATATATCTATATATAAAAAAGATCCTCTGTGTGTCTGTGTGTGTGTGTGTGTGTGTGTGTGTCTGTGTGTTCACCATCCTTGGTCCATTTTCTATCAGCTAATACTCGGCGATCACTTGGCGTACTTGCTAACAATATATACCATCACGTTGAATATTTTCTTGTCTACACTTTAGATTAAATTTTAAATTTCAAAAATGAAACCAAAAAAAGTTATAGCGGTGAAAAGACAAAATGAACCCTGAAAAACGCGAAACATTTTGTCAATTTTCTGAAGACTACTCCTCCTAAACCAGCATTGGTACAACTATACAAATTATACCAATGTGTAGAAAAAAAAGTTTTCCACTCAACGAATCATAATTTATGCCCAAAAATTGAATATAAAACATGTAAATTGAAAAAAAAATTCAATATACATTCAAAATTATATTTAAACTCCACGCGTCCGATTTTCTATACTTTTTTCTCTATTTCTCAAATACTAATTATTACACATCTAAATAAAGAATACCATCAGGCTGGAAATTTTGTGTGCTACAATACAGTATAATTTGTAATTTTCCAAAGTGTATAAAAAAAAGTTACGGCGGTGTGAAGTGTAAATGACAAAGTCAAAAAGGCAAAATTAGCACACAAAAAAGTGAATATTTTGGTCAATATTCCGCTATCTATTCCTCATAAACCAGCAATGGTACAGCTATAAAAGTTATACTATTATGTAGATAATTTGGGTTCTACAAGAAAAGTTATAATTTATACCCACAAATGATACAAAAACGTGTAAAATTGGCAAAATTCTCAAATACATCCAAAATTACACTTGAACACCGGGCGACTAAAATTTATTCATTTTTCTACTATTTCTCAGTAAGTATTTGTTACACATACAAATAAATTATACCATCGTGCTAAAAATCTTGTTTTCTACAATACGGTATAATTTGTAATTCTCCAAAGTGTATCTGAAGGAAGTTACGGCGGTGTAAAGTCAAAATGTCATGTTGCCAATTTGACAGCTATTATGCGCACTTGCGATTACACATGAATATACACTGATTTAATTTCACTGAAGTCCAATCACAATTGACGCACTTTCGATTACACAGGAATATACTACTGTGCAGAGAATTTTGTGTTCTACAAGATAAGTTATAATTTATACCCACAAATGATACAAAAAACGTGTAAAATTGGCAAAATTCTCAAATACATCCTAAATTACACTTGAACACCGGGCGACTAAAATTAATTCTTTTTTCTACTATTTCTCAGTAGCTTTTTGTTACACATAAAAATAAATTATACCATCGTGCTAGAAATCTTGTTTTCTACAATACGGTATAATTTCTAATTTTCCAAAGGGTATCTGAAGGAAGTTACGGCGGTGTAAAGTCAAAAGGACATATTGCCAATTTGACAGCTATTATGTGCACTTGCGATTACACCGGAATATACATCGATTAAATTTCACTGAAGCCCAATCACAATCAAGAATGCATCATATTAGCTCCAAGCATGGATGGTGTGGTTTTATTGCGTACAGTTTAATTAATGCTACACTATACTGAATATAAAGTCTTTATTGTATTCAATATTTACACATCAATTGTTCCGCACGACGGGCGGGTAAAATGCTACTGGGAACAGAGTTAACTACTGAATTTTACTGTGTAATTTAATTGGTTTAATTTCAAGTTGCATACGCTTAAGTTGCATAAGGATGCGGGTTGTAATATCATGCAATGCCAACTATATGCATATGCTGTTTTAGAGGAAGCATTAATCTGGAATTATAGAGATGACAGAAAGTTTCATTGTTTTGATAGTGTTACACTTCTGAATTACTACACAAGAAGGACGGGTGTGAATTTGAGCAGTGTTGAGGGAAAAACATCGTCAATAAATAAAACAAGAATTTACAAATTTGACTTTTTCTATTGGTCGTTTTTCATCAATTTTGTTTGTGTTTGTTTCGTGTTTGAGTTCCGAATTATTCCGCACGACGGGCAGCTTGAAATATGAGGCGGGTTGTGGAAAAACATGTTTTCTAAATTGAAACATAAATTTCACATATAGACTTTCATATTGGCTTTGACTTTCCTATGGGTTTGTTTTTCTTTTTCAATTTTCACTAATTTTTTATTAATTGAATATTAATTATATTTTATGAACTGTTCCGCACGACGGGCGAATTAAATGTAATGAAATATATAAAATATAATTAAATATAATGAAATTTAGACTTTTTAATTGATTAAGGTTTTTATGAGTTTGCCTTATTTATTTTTAATTTGCAATATTTTTATGAACTGCTCCGCACAACGTGTGGGCTTGAATGCTATGATATACCATCGTGCTAGAAATCTTGTTTTCTACAATACGGTATAATTTGTAATTTTCCAAAGTATATCTGAAGGAAGTTACGGCGGTGTAAAGTCAAAAGCACATATTACCAATTTGACAGTAAGTTGCACAAGGATATGGGTTGCAATATCATGCAATGCCAACTATATGCATATGCTGTTTTAGCGGAAGCATTCACCTGGAATTATAGAGATGACAGAAAGTTTCATTGTTTTGATAGTGCTACATACGAAGGACGGGTTTGAATATGAGGTGTGTTGAAGGGAAACAATTAAAATAGGAATTTACAAACTTATATTTTTCTGTTGGTTAAGCTTTTTGCCTTTATATTTATTATATTTTATTAATGGTTGCGCACAACGGGCGGGTGGCTGGAGGGAATACGAGGATGATGGATAGAAAATATGTTGCCACATGTAAAATAACACATTCATATTTAGACTTTTCTATTGGTTAATACTTTTTATTTATTTATGTTTTTATATTCGTATTCGTTTCCCTTTATGAATTCCATATTTATTTCACTTTATTAATTGTTCGGCACAATGGGCGGGTGTCAATGGTAGATGGTGATGTTAAGGTATAAATATATTTTGGAAACATTATGATGAAAAAGTGTAGTCATTTTTCATTGTTTCGTGTCTGAGTTCTGAATTATTCAGCACGACGGGCAGGTTTAAATATGCGGCGGTTTAGGCAAACTAATATAAAAATAAATATTAAAATATAGAAATATAGACTTTGTTATGGGTTTACTCCACTCTTTTTCAATTCATATTCCTTTCTCTTATGAATTGAATACAAATTTAATAGTATGAATTGTTCCGCACAACGGGCGGGTTTTAATGCTAGTATATATATATGGTGTGTGTGTGTGTGCGTATGTTGAACCGGTTTTCGAGAGCCCCGGCACGCGCCGACGTGTGTGTGCGTGTGTGTTTGTGTGTGTGTGTGTGTGTGTGTGTGTGTGTGAGCGTTAAGTCTTCATTAATTCAAATTTGATTCAACATCGCCAGTACATCTGTATCAGCTAATCTAGGTTTAGTTAGCACCTTGAAGTATTAATTCAGAATTAATCATTGCGGCGTTGTGTGTGTGTGTGTGTGTGTGTGTGCGTGTGTGTGTGTATTTCTTCTTTTTATATAAATATATTTTGTTTCCTGTTTGTATATAAAGACCAACAAACGCATAAATATACACACTTATCAAAATGAATGAGTTTTATGTGACGTTGCCAAGTGTGGCAAGCACTAAGACCTTCGCACATAACACCACCGCTGAATTTTCGGTGAATCTCGCTCAGCCTTTATGCTTAGATACACAACAATGGCAAGTGGCCTTACACTCTGTTTTACTGCCCACCAACTGGCTGACCCTCAACAAAGATATAATATTTTCAGAGTACAGTCCAAATACGGACGATCTCAATAAATTATCAACTGTGTATGCTGGCAAGTATACTGTCGATACGTTCATTTCGGCGCTACAAACGCATGTGAATAGCGATCATGTGAAAGTAAGAGTATCACGAGACAATCATTTATGGTTGGAGGTTACAAACATTGTGTTGCACATAAGCGAACAATTTTCCCGACTATTGCATGTCAACGGATCGATAGCAAACTCGACACGACGATATCGCTATGCACATTATGGTGTGTTTGACGCCAGCGATATCACTATGATCATGTCCATACCGTTTCCGTTGGACCCAGCCTCGACGCAATTGTTGACTATCGAAACAGATCTTGTAGCTGCACAAATTGTCAACCGCTCACTGCAACCACAACTCCGTCAAATACATGTGACTAATACGTCGCCAATACAAGAATTGGTATTTAATCAAAAGTATTATAAACCTTTGTCACATTCCAATATATCTACTGTTCAGTTGAAAATCTTGACGAATCTCGTAAGAAATTCCCCTTCACTACCGGCCCGGGTCTGATTTTGACGCTGCATTTTCGAAAAATGTTCAGCCAATGCTTCTATGTGTCGTTGGACAGTTCGAGCTGTCTGCATCTTTATCCTGGAAACACTGCATCTCAATTTCGTGTTCAGCTACTCGCACCACTGAATCTAGATCGTTCGTGGACTGTTGGACTGGCCGAAATCTCATTTTCCGCTCGCTGGTTGAATGTAGAAGATCTTATGAATGAATTCGAGATTGATGGTGAGACATTCCAACTCATCACAGGGCACTACATGTCCAATCAGGCGCTGCTGGAAAATTTCTACTATGTTTGCGGTAGACAAGTGCTCACTCTGGATACTGGTGGACATGTATGGTGTGGGGACACTGACGTATCAGTAAGCACCAAAATAGCTAGGGCTCTTGGGTTCACCAGCCACGTAGTGTCAGATAGTCGCGTTGTTATTGAAAAACATACACGCTCGTCGAATGTGATGGATGTAAGTCGACTCAACCCAACATTTTTGTATATCTACATGGACAAGCTACAGGCGCAGATGGTTGGTGATACTATGGCTCCGATATTACGCGTTGTCAGTCCGTACACGAACGATATACAATCACCTCAAATCACCTCAATCATCGAACATTCAATCAAATTCATTATGTACCGCTGGAAGATGAGTTCATTACCGATCTGGGAGTGCATATATGACAGAGCAATGGCAAATTGGTTCCATTTCACTACGGTTGTTCGTACCTGACACTACATTTTATGCAAAAACAACAATGACAAATTCTCAGTTGATATTTCGAGGTCCAATGATATAGCGTGGCAGCGGACTTGGGAGTATTTTCAGAGGCTCAATGAGAGTGGTGATACCCGCCGTCAAAACTGTTGCCAAACAACCTCTGACAAAACATCTGGCCAAATCCGCCTTGAAGACGGGGGTACGCACACTGCAAGACGTTCTCGACGGAGAAAATGCAAGTCAAGCCGTCCGCAATCGCTCTCGACACGAAGCTAAACGTATTCTTCGAACCAGTATAAATAGTTTAGATCGTGCGACGAATCAAACAGTCTCTCGACGACCGATGAAACGAAAAGGTGTTGGTCAACGACGTCAACAGGAGCGCGACATCTTTGACAATGCAAAACGTAGACGAATGCGCTTGTGAAATAACCGAGGTATTCTCTCGACCAGTGTTTGGAACCAGTGTGAAATCGTCCAAAACCCATGTATATTACCCGGTGAGTCGACTAAGCAGCGAAGGTCCGTTTGAATTTCACGTACCTGCGCTCGGTAAATCGTCTACGCGTCCATGATAAACCAAGCTCTATGGCAAAGCACGTGTTGTCAATCGTGACGGTAGCGAACTAATGGACGACGCCAACGTGAGCGTTGTCAACCTGCTACCATATGCTCTCTTCAAACAGATTGACTATCAGATTGGTGATACTATTGTATCGGATTCCAGCGCGCTCTATGGCTATCGTGCCTATCTTGAGACGTTGTTGTCGTATAACCAGAACGCTAAAAACGGTCATTTACGGTCGGGTTTTTGGCGTAAAGATACTGCTGGACACTTGCATGATGTTAAACTTTTGAACATTGGTTTTAACGAACGCAAACAATGGGTGGCTGGAAGCAAAGTTTTTTATTTTTGTATACCGCTACAGCTGGATACCAACCATCAATGTCGTATATTGCCCGGTACAGTTTCGGAGAAACTCAAACTTATTCGAAACTCTGATCAGTTTGCTCTACTCGGTGCCGAGGGAGAATACAAGATTGAAATTGTCGACCTGTGTGTGCATGTCGAGAAAATAACGCTTTCCGACTCGATGTGGGTGAATTTTCACAAACAGTTGGCGAAGACACCAGCCCGTTATCCTATTCCACGAGTTCTACTGAAAACATATACTCTCCCCAAAGGAAACATGAGTGGAACGCTGAATAATATTTTCACCTCACAAGTGCCGCGACAGATTCTGCTGGGACTCGTAAGCACTGAAGCGTATCATGGATCGCTACAGAAAAACCCATGGAATTTTCACCACTACCATCTAAACAGTCTTCAGTTCTATATAAATGGCGAGCCGTACCCCACGCACCCCTATCGCCCCGATTTCCCAAAGGGTCTATATATGAGATCGTATCTGTCACTGCTTGACGGCACCGGCCTCGATACGGAAAATCAGGGCCTGGATATCACACATGATGATTATGCGTCCGGCTATACACTGTTTATTGTAGATTTGACTCCGGATCAGTGTGGTGGTGATCATTTGCATCCGCGTGAACAAGGTAATGTGAGGTGTGAGCTGGCATTCTCCTACGCTCTACCCGAGACAATTAACGTTCTAATCTACGCCACGTTTGAAAACGAAATAACAATTGACAGCGCCGGACGTGTCAGCACAGATTGTCAACTATGAACGCTCTTGAATTGGAACGGCTGCTCGACACAGTTGCCACATTTCGGGGGGTTTGGGCGTGCGACCGGCTAAAACATTTCACATTTGCTCGCAGTGTGCGCACATCAATTATTGTGAATATACAGCCGTGCTGGCAATCGGGTCTGCATTGGGTCGTGTTTGCCTGGGACGGTGAAAATTTCCAATATTTCGACTCGTCTGGCAACTCACCCATCTGGCATCCCTCGTTTGTAAATTTTATATACAAACATGTCAATTACAGTCGATGCATGCTGAACACGCGCGTTATTCAGGCGCCGGACTCGGACGTGTGTGGACAGTACTGTGCTCTATTTGTTGCATTGTTTGACGCCGGCTGGGATCTGCACGATTTTGTTTCGTGCCTATCCACCGATCCTGCTATCAACAATGAGCTTTTAGCGCTGATATGGTCATACTTGTAGACTGCGACGGTTTCCAGCACAAGGATTCGCTTTTTGTTGTCAAGGAATTGGCTGTGCATGACCTGTGTTCGGGGTACTTGTGGCACACCATCTTACCGCCTCCACATTTAAAACTCAACGCTGAGCGACGCAACCATTTTCTATTTTTGACGGCGACCCTACACGGTTTGGAATATAATTACAATCCTTACAACACGCTCAAGTATGAAGAAAGGCTACGCGACGCAAGTTCCCTCATACAACGTCTAGCACCCGACCACATCTACGCCAAAGGACTCGAAAAGGCTCGTCGACTTTCGCATCTACTTGAACTACACATTGAAAATCTCGAAGACATCCTACCCGACTACTTATCCATGAACGCACGCGACATACATGTACTACCCAACATCACACCGTGTCCATATAACCCTGTCATTCCTACAAACTGCTGTATTTCAACATTTCGCTAAATTGATGTATGCAATGAATCTGTGTACACCGCGCATGCTACCATTTTAATAAATTGAACGATAACAAAGTGTTTTTTTTTTCGCGCGCAATAATAAAACTCTTGCGACACATTACGAAATGTATTGGTATACCGTACACATAGAATAATTCAACAAATTTTGTTCCGTTTACTTTGTGGTTCACCTTGAACCTCCTTGTGCACAATCATCTTCATTTTGCCGGCTTTAAATTCACGATAAACCTTGGTTTCGGTCAAGTACTGTTTTCTCGAGTCGTAGTAGCTCATAACAATGGTCTTCATCCACTCCATTGTCTTGCGGGTCTCATCGAGCGGCCGGTAAATCTGAGTCTCGTCATTTCGCACCAACGCCACCGACAACACTTTGAATGATAAAGCAGCTGCAACGGCTCCAAGAACAGCATCTCTCATTGGCCGAATCATAAGTGTATCGATCACAATCTGTAGTGCACGCTCCTCGTTGGTGAATATTCTGACCGCGCCGCGACGAAGTTTCCAAAAAGGGTCAAAATATCGCTCCAGTTGCATAATATTAGTAAGCTGTTTTTGTAAGTGTTCGAAATCAGTCTGACTGTGTTTTTCCAGTCGTCCGAAAATAATCCAAATCCTCTGCTCCAGCGGGTATCCACAGATTAATGGTGTGTCGGCAACAAACTTGACCGCATGATGTTCTGATGGTAGGATCCGCTTGGCCGTATCAACGTTTGTATTCACCTGACTCATGTTGACAATTCCGCAATAAAAAACTACACAACCTCACCCGAAAACGTCTCGAGCTCAACTGCGTATCACGGCTGAGACTAATGGCACTACTTTTCAGAGCATGCGTCATAATTATCGCCATCACTCCGTGATTGATGATTTCGTTCTTACAGTCATTGTTTATCTTTCTTTGTATAAACATCATGAGCTGTGTTTCTCCTGCTACACTAGTGCCTAATTATAACTATCGCTATGTTGGTGGTACTTCGTCAGATTGCAAACAAATCATCAGCGAATCGTACAAGGAGTACACATCGTTTGACGTGTGTCTTTCGGACGCTCTACAGGAAGGTGTTTCTGTGCCTGATACATGGTCGGCTGAACTGGAAATTGTGTATGAGACACACGATATGATATACATCATCAAAATTGATCGAAAAATCAACAAACATTTGTGTTCACGATGTGTTCATTGAATCGTGTCGTCAATGTGATTCTACATGATTTCCACTTGTGTATTTGCCATAGTTGTGTATCAAGTGAAAATACACAAAGGTAATTTCGTTGCAAGTCATTTTTGTATCAATTCCGACACAGTCGAATAGCGTTTTAATTACGGATTTAGTCAGTGTTTGACAAAAACCAGACACGTTATATAAACGTAGCTAGTGATTCACAGGCATTCGTTTCGGCTACATTTACATAAATTGCGTGTAAATTTGGTCTTTGTTACCGGCAAATGTTTTAATCCCATACCTGTGTATCAGGTAAATATATTCAAAATATTCATCCTTGGCTTGACGCCAATGAATTCATCTGGCATTTTAATCCGATTACCTTACCGCAGTATTTGACATAAACCAGACACTTGGCGAGTTTATATAAACTTGGCGAGTGATTCATCGTCATATTGGAACATTGTCTTTGCGACCGATTTAGTCAAACCGTTTTTTATATATATTTCAAGTATGATTGAAAATTATTATATTCTCGTCTCTGCCAAACATCGACTTGGCGATCCCGATATAATGAGTATCGTGACATAAAATAGAAATAAAGGAAAAAAGTTAGGTTGGGCATAGAATAAAGAATAAATATAATAAGAAAGGAAGAATAAGAAATAAAAAAATAAAAGTTGGGCATAGAATAAAGAATAAATATAATAAGAAAGGAAGAATAATAAATGAAAAAATAAAAGTTGGGTTGGGTCGGGTTAGGTCGGGTTGGGTATATAATAAAGAAAAAAAGTTGGGTTAGGTATATAATAAAGAAAAAAGTTAGGTTAGGTATATGATAAAGAAAAAAAGTTAGGTTAGGTATATAATAAAGAAGTTAGGTTAGGTATGGAATACAAAAAAAGAAGTTAGGCTAGGTATATAATAAAAAAGTTAGGTTAGGTATATAATACAGAAAAAAGTTTGGTTAGGTATGGAATACAGAAAAAAGTTAGGTTAGGTATATAATAAAGAATAAATATAATAAGAAAGGAAGAATAAGAAATAAAAATATAAGTTGGGTTGGGTCGGGTTAGGTATATAATAAAGTAAAAAGTTAGGTTAGGTATATAATATAGAAGTTGGGTTAGGTATGGAATACAGAAAAAAGTTAGGTTAGGTATATAATAGAAAGAAGAAAAAAAATTGAAAAAATAAAAAAATAAAAAAATAAAAAATTGAAGGAAAAAAATTGAAAAAAATATAAAAAAAAGAAAACAAAAGTTAGGTCAAGTTAGGTTAAGAGTGACGTCAGAGGGGGGTGACGTCATAAGGGGGGGGGGGGGGGCAAGGGGGAATGTGACGTCATATGTGACAAAGTGGTGAGGCTTACTACTACTTGTGGGTATAAATTATAACTTTTCTTGTAGAACACAAAATTATCTACACAATAGTTAAATTTTTATAGCTGTACCATTGCTGGTTTATGAGAAATAGATAGCGGAATATTGACCAAAATATTCGCGTTTTTCAGTGCTAATTTTGCATTTTTGACTTTGTTATTTTGACTTCACACCGCCGTAATTTTTTTTAATATACTTTGGAAAATTAAAAATTGTACCGTGTTGTAGAAAAAAATTTCCCAGCATGATGCTATTATTTATTTAGATGTGTGATATTTATTTGTTGAGAAATAGAGAAAAAAGTAAATAAAATTGGTCGCCTTAAGTTAAAATGAGATTATGAATGTAGATTGTAATTTTGTCATTTTTACATATTTTTTATTTAATTTTAGAATTTGAATTATAGCCTAACAAGTAGATCAGAAAATTTTCTACACAGTGATATAATTCGTATAGCTGTACCATTTATGGTTTATAAGGAGTAGATGGCGGAACATTGACCAAAATGTTCGAATTTTTCAGGGTTCATTTTGTCTTTTCACCGCCATAAATTTTTTTTGTTTTAATTTTAAAATTTAAAAATTAACCAAAAGTGTAAACAAGAAAATTTCCAACGTGATGGTATAAATTGTTAGCGGGTACACTATATGGTTATTGATAAGCAGCTTGCAGAAAATGGACCAAGGAGGATGGGACAGACAAACAGACAGACACACAGACAGACAGACACAGAGAGGATCTGTTTTATATATATATATATATATATATATATATATATATATATATATATATATATATATATATATATATATATATATATATATATATATATATATATATATACTAGCATTAAAACCCGCCCGTTGTGCGGAGCAATTCATGAAATAAAAATCATATTATATTAATAATAAAAAATTCCAATAAAAAATATTATATCAAGTCCATATAAGTCCTAATCAAATGAAAATTCTAAATTTCATTTTTTATGTTTATTTTGACAAAATATTATCCCTCAACCCGCCTCATATTGAAAACCGCCCGTCGTACGAAATAATTCAGAGCTCGAATACGATCCGCAAAAAGTTCAACCTGTTAATACGTTCACCAATAAAAACTCTAAATGTGAATATTTATGTTTTTACTTTGACAAAATATTATCCCTCAATCCGCCTCATATTTGAACCTGCCCGTCGTGCGGAATAATTCAGAACACAAAGACGTAACAAACAATGAAAGTTCTAGCATGTAAACCCGCCCGTCGTGCGGAACAGTTCATACTATTAAATTTGTATTCAATTCATAAGAGAAAATGGATATGAATTAAAAAATAAAAGAGTAAACCCATAAAAAACTAAATTTCTATATTTTTATATTATTTTCACAAAATATTATCCTCAATTCGCCTCATATTTAAAACCGCCCGTCGTGCGGAATAATTCAAAATTCAGATACGAAATACTGAAAATTTACTCAACTTTTTTAACATAATGCTTAGAAAATATATTTATAAATTAGCATCATCTAGCATGGAAACCCTCCCGTTTTGCAGAACAATAAAAAAAGTAAAATAAATATTGAATTCATAAAAGAAAACGAATACAAATTTAAAAAGAAAAAAGTAAACTATACAATTAAAAACTACAATTAAATTATACAGTAAAATTCAGTAGTTAACTTTGTTCCCAGTAACTTTTGCATTTGAGAATTTTGTCAATCTCACACGTTTTTTGTATCATTTGTGGGTATAAATTATAGCTTATCTTGTAGAACATAAAATTATCTACACAGTAGTATATTCCTGTGTATCGCAATTGCGCATAATAGCTGTCAATTTTTTTTGTCAATATTTTTTTCAATTTACTCAACTTTTTTAACATAATGCTTAGAAAATATATTTATAAATTAGCATCATCTAGCATGGAAACCCTCCCGTTTTGCAGAACAATAAAAAAAGTAAAATAAATATTGAATTCATAAAAGAAAACGAATACAAATTTAAAAAGAAAAAAGTAAACTATACAATTAAAAACTACAATTAAATTATACAGTAAAATTCAGTAGTTAACTTTGTTCCCACTAACTTTTGCATTTGAGAATTTTGCCAATCTTACACGTTTTTTGTATCATTTGTGGGTATAAATTATAGCTTATCTTGTAGAACATAAAATTATCTACACAGTAGTATATTCCTGTGTATCGCAATTGCGCATAATAGCTGTCAATTTTTTATATGTGCTTTTGACTTTACACCGCAGTAACTTCCTTCAGATACACTTTGGAAAATAACAAATTATACCGCATTGTAGAAAACAAAATTTCTAGCACGATAGTATAATATATTTTTATGTGTAACAAATAGTTACTGAGAAATAGTAGAAAAATGAATGAATCTTAGTCACCCGGTGTTCAAGTGTAATTTTGGATGTATTTTATAATTTTGCCAATTTTACACCTTTTTTGTATCATTTGTGGATATAAATTGTAGCTTATCTTGTAGAACACAAAATTATCTACACAGTAGTATATTCATGTGTAATCGCAAGTGCGCATAATAGCTGTCAAATTGGCAAAATGTCCTTTTGACTTTACACCCCGTAACTTCCTTCAGATACACTTTGGAAAATTAAAAATTATACCGTATGGTAGAAAACAAAATTTCTAGCACGATGGTATAATTTATTTTTATGTGTAACAAATAGTTACTGAGAAATAGTAGAAAAATGAATTAATTTTAGTCGCCCGGTGTTCAAGTGTTATTTTGGATGTGTTTGAGAATTTTGCCAATTTTACACGTTTTTTGTATCATTTGTGGGTATAAATTATAACTTTTCTTGTAGAACACAAAATTATCTACACAATAGTATATTCCTGTGTAATCGCAAGTGCGTAAATTGTGATTGGACTTCAGTGAAATTAAATCAGTGTATATTCATGTGTAATCGCAAGTGCGCATAATAGCTGTCAAATTGGCAACATGACATTTTGACTTTACACCCCGTAACTTCCTTCAGATACACTTTGGAAAATTACAAATTATTCCGTATTGTAGAAAACAAAACTTCTAGCACGATGTTATAATTTTTTTTAATGTGTGACAAATAGTTCTTGAGAAATAGGTAGAAAAATGAATTACTCTTAGTAACCCGGTGTTCAAGTGTTATTTTGGATGTGTTTGAGAATTTTGCCAATTTTACACAATTTTTGTATCATTTGTGGGTATAAATTATAACTTTTCTTGTAGAACACAAAATTATCTACACAATAGTATAATTTTAATAGCTGTATCATTGCTGATTTATGAAAAATAGATAGCGGAATATTGACCAAAATATTTACGTTTTTTATGCTAATTTTGCCTTTTTGCCTTTTTGTCATTTACACTTCACACCGTCGTAACTTTTTTTAATACACTTTGGAAAATTAAAAATTATACCGTGTTGTAGAAAACCGAATTCCCAGCATGATGGTATTATTGATTTAGATG
This sequence comes from Sacculina carcini, assembly GCA_916048095.2. Taxonomy (NCBI): domain Eukaryota; kingdom Metazoa; phylum Arthropoda; class Thecostraca; family Sacculinidae; genus Sacculina; species Sacculina carcini. The sequence goes on along the minus strand of OU696574.1, from coordinate 4,023,212 downwards.
TGTGATTATTAGTTTTTGAGAAATAGAGAAAAAAGTATAGAAAATCGGACGCATGGAGTTTAAATAAAATTTTGAATGTATATTGAATGTTTTCCATCTTACATGTTTTATATTCAATTTTTGCGTATGAATTATGATTTGTTGAGTAGAAGAGAAAATTGTCTACAGATTGGTCTAATTTGTTTAGTTGTACCATTGCTGGTCCAGGAGGAGTAGTCTACAGAAAATTGACCAAAATTTTCGCATTTTTCAGGGTTCATTTTGTGTTTTCACCGCTATAACGTTTTTTAATTCAATTTATAAAATTTAAAATTTACTTTATCTTGTAGACAAGAGAATTTCCAACATGATGGTATAAAGTTTGAGCAGGTACGCCAAGTGATGGCCGAGTAGCAGCTCATAGAAAATGGACCAAGAAATGGTGGGACACACACACAGACACACACACACACACACACACACACACACACACACACACACACACACACACACACACACACACACACACACACAGAGGATCTCTTTTATATAGATAGATAGACTAGCATTAAAACCCGCCCGTTGTGCGGAGGAATTCATAAAATGGAATTAATATTCATAAAAATTCATATTCATAAAAAAGATTCCAAATTAAAACAGAAAATGAAAACTCATAACTCAATAGAAAAGTCCAAGTGTGAATATTTTTTTTTGACATAATATTTTCCCTCAACCCGCTTCATATATAAACCCACCCATTGTGCGGAATAATTCAGAACACAAACACGTAACAAACAATTAAAATTCTAGCATGTAAACCCGCCCGTCGTGCGAAACAGTTCATACTATTGAATTTGTTTTCAATTCATAAGAGAAAAGGAATATGAATAAAAAAGAGTGGAGTAAACCCATGAAAAAGTCTAAATTTCTATATTTTCATATTTATTTTCACAAAATAGTTTGCCTAAACCGCCTCATATTTATACATGCCCGTCGTGCTGAATAATTCAGAACTCAGACACGAAACAATAAAAAATTACTTCACTTTTTCATCATAACGTTTCCAAAATATTTTTATAACTTAACATCACCGTCTAGCACAGAGCCGTTGCGAGGAATTATGGCCCCCCCCCCCCCGAAGGCATCACTTGGGGACCCCATTGTGAATATTGAATGCATTTATTAGATATAATCACATAATACGTGAAGCAAAGGGGCCCCTCAACATTCGGGGGCCCCCCGGTCGGGGGGTACGGGGGGCGGCTGCTACGGCTCTGGTGTAGCATTGAAACCCGCTAGTTGTGTGGAGCAATTCATAAAATGAAATTCATATTTAATTCATAAACATATTGCAAATTAAAAAAGAAAACAGATATACTCATTAAAATCTTACTCAATTGAAAAGTCTAAATTTAATTATTTTTATTTATATTTTGACGACATATTTTTCCTTTAACCCGCCTCATATTGAAGCCCGCCCATCGTGCTCAACAATTCATAAAATAAAATGCATATTCAATCCATAGAATAAACTGTTTAAAAGTTAAAAAGCAAAAAATTTAACCTGTAAATACGTTCATCAATAAAAACTCTAAATGTGAATATTATAATTATAAATTTGACAAAATATTATCCCTTAATCCACCTCATATTTAAACCTATCCGTCGTGCGGAATAATTCAGAACACTAACACCTACAAAACAATGAAAATTCTAGCATGTAAGCCCGCCCGTCGTGCGAAACAGTTCATACTATTAAATTTGTATTCAATTCATAAGAGAAAATAAGTATGAATTAATAAAGAAAAGAGTAAACCCCAAAAAAAATCCTGTTTAAACCTGCCCGTCGTGCTGAATAATTCAGAACTCTGACACAAAACAATGAAAAATGACTAATTTTTTATCATAATGTTTTCAAAATATATTTATAACTCAACATCACCATCTAGCATTAAAACCCGCTCTTTGTGCAGAACAATATATAAAGTTAAATGAATATTGAATTAATAAAAAATGATTAGAAATTAAAAAAGAAAAAGTATACCCATAAAAAGTCTTGACCAATAGAAAAGTCTAAATGTGAATGTTTTTATTTTAGATGTGGCAAAATATTTTCCCTCGAACTGCCTCGTATTTAAACCCGCCCGTCGTGCGAAACTATAAATAGAATATAATGAATCAAAAAGCAAAAAGCTTATCCTATAGAAAAATATAAATTTGTGAATTCTTGTTTTAATTATTGACGAAGTTTTTTTCCTCAACACTGCTCAAGTTCACACCCATCCTTCGTGTGTAGTAATTCATAAGTGTAACACTATCAAAACAATGAAACCTTCTGTCATCTCTATAATTCCAGATGAATGCTTCCGCTAAAACAGCATATTCATATAGTTGGCATTGCATGATATTACAACCCATATCCTTATGCAACTCAAGCTTATGCAACTTGAAATTAAACCAATTAAATTATACAGTAAAATTCAGTAGTTAACTTTGTTCCCACTATTATTTTACCCGCCCGTCGGGCGGAACAATTCATGTGTAAATATTGAGGACAATAAAGACTTTCTATTCAGTATAGTGTAGCAATAATTAAACTGTACCCCATAAAACCACACCATCCATGCTTGGAGCTAATATGATACAATCTTAATTGTGATTGGGCTTCAGTGAAATTTAATCGGTGTATATTCCTGTGTAATCTCAAGTGCGCCTAATAGCTGTCAAATTGGTAATATGTGCTTTTGACTTTACACCGCCGTAACTTCCTTCAGATATACTTTGGAAAATTACAAATTATACCGTGTTGTAGAAAACAAGATTTCTAGCACGATGGTATAATTTATTGTTATGTGTAACGAATGGTTACTGAGAAATAGTAGAAAAATGAATTAATTTTGGTCGCCCGGTGTTCAGGTGTAATTGTGGATGTATTTGCGAATTTTGCCAATTTTACACGTTTTTTGTATCATTCGTGGGTATAAATTATAGCTTATCTTGTAGAACACAAAATTATCTACACAGTAGTATATTCCTGTGTAATCGCAAGTGCGCATAATAGCTGTCAAATTGGCAACATGTCCTTTTGACTTTACACCGCCGTAACTTCCTTCAGATATACTTTGGAAATTTACAAATTATACCGTATTGTAGAAAACAAGATTTCTAGCACGATGGTATAATTTATTTTTATGTATAACAAGTAGTTATTGAGAAATAGTAGAAAAATAAAAATAATTTTAGTCGCCCGGTGTTCAAGTGTAATTTTGGATGTATTTTACACGTTTTCTGTATCATTCGTGGGTAAGAAAAGGTAATATTACACAAGAAAAGGTATAATTTATACCCACAAATGATACAAAAAACGTGTAAAATTGGCAAAATTGTCAAATACAACCAAAATTACACTTGAACACCGGGCGACTAAAATTTATTAATTTTTCTACTATTTCTCAGTAACTATTTGTTATACATGAAAATAAATTATACCATCGTGCTAGACATCTTGTTTTCTACAATACGGTATAACTTTTAATTTTCCAAAGTGTATCTAAAGGAAGTTACGGCGATGTAAAGTCAAAATGTCATGTTGCCAATTTGACAGCTATTATGCGCACTTGCGATTACACATGAATATACACTGATCTAATTTCACTGAAGTCCAATCACAATTTACGCACTTGCGATTACACAGGAATACACTACTGTGTAGAGAATTTTGTGTTCTACAATATAAGTCTAATTTATACCCACAAATGGTACAAAAACCGTGTAAAATTGGCAAAATTCCAAAATACATCCAAAATTAAACTTGAACACCGGGCGACTAAAATTAATTCATTTTTCTACTATTTCTCAGTAACTATTTGTTATACATAAAAATAAATTATACCATCGTGCTAGAAATATTGTTTTCTACAATACGGTATAATTTGGAATTTTCCAAAGGGTATCTGAAGGAAGTTACGGCGGTGTAAAGTCAAAAGGACATATTGCCAATTTGACAGCTATTATGCGCACTTGCGATTACACAGGAATATACACCGATTAAATTTCACTGAAGCCCAATCACAATTAAGAATGCATCATATTATCTCCAAGCATGGATGGTGTGGTTTTTTTGCGTACAGTTTAATTAATGCTACACTATACTGAATAGAAAGTCTTTATTGTCCTCAATATTTACACATCAAATGTTCCGCACGACGGGCGGGTAAAATTCTACTTGGAACAAAGTAAGCTACTGAATTTTACTGTGTGATTTAATTGGTTTAATTTCAAGCTGCATACGCTTAAGTTGCATAAGGATACGGGTTGTAATATCATCCAATGCCAAGTATATGCATATGCTGTTTTAGAGGAAGCATTAATCTGGAATTATAGAGATGTTTCATTGTTTTGATAGTGTTACACCTCTGAATTACTACACACGAAGGACGGGTGTGAATTTGAGTAGTGTTGAGGGAAAAACATCGTCAATAATTAAAACAAGAATTTACAAATTTGACTTTTCTATTGGTCGTTTTTCATCAATTTTCTTTGTGTTTGTTTCGTGTTTGAGTTCTGAATTATTCCGCACGACGGGCAGCTTTAAATATGAGGCGGGTTGTGGAAAAACATGTTTTCTAAATTGAAACATAAATTTCACACTTAGACTTTTATATTGGCTAAAACTTTCCTATGGGTTTGTTTTTCTTTTTCAATTTTCACTAATTTTTTGGTGAATTGAATATTAATTATATTTTATTAACTGTTCCGCACGACGGGCGGGCTTAAATGTATCTATAAAGAATGGGTTTAAATGATAGCGAGGTATATGATATTTTGCTAGCAGTAAATATTCTAGCGATAAAAGTAGAATAGCTCTTAAGCAAATGATTTTGGAGAATGATGTGAACCTTTAAATATATTTTGATAAATAAATGACAATAAATATTGATAAAGATAAATAAATAAAGATTTGACAATAAATATATTTATTCACATTTAGACTTTTATATTAGCTAAAACTTTCCTGTGGGTTTGTTTTTCTTTTTCAATTTGCACTAATTTTTTTAGGAATTGAATATTAATTATATTTTATGAGCTGTTCCGCACAACGGGCGAATTAAATGTATCTATAAAGAGTGGGTTTAAATGATAGCGAGGTATATGACATTTTGCTAGCAGTAAATATTCTAGCGATGAAAGTAGAATAGCTCTTAAGCAAATGATTTTGGAGAATGATGTGAACCTTTAAATATATTTTGCGATCTGATGATATATGTATTAGGAATAATACGTAGCAGAATATAGATTGCATAATATAATATCGGCTGTAATATCAAGGGCTGTAATATCGGTGTAATCCAAAAAATAACAACTGTATGAATATGATGCATTATTGGAAGCATAATCGGGCATTATGAGATAATATGATAATGGTCTATAATTATATCGCATTATGCAACAAATGTGAATTTTGCTGCCTTACAGTTTGGTTCCGATACTATATTGGCGGGTTGAGAGAAAAGTATTGGTGGGCCGCGTGTTTGGGACCCCTGGGGTAGATAATATCAGTCTTCTGATTACAAATTATGATCGCATCAGTATATTTTGTGACCACAAACTAATAAGTTAAATCACCTCAGACTAGGCTTAGAGCGGTCAAGATTGGATGGTTGGGCTGGGTTGGCTAGGTTTGACTCAGGTTATATTGGGTTTTAATGATAGCGGAAAATATATAGATTTTAGCAATAAATATTATAGTGGTAAAAGTGAAATAGTACTTAAGCAAATGTTATTGGGGAATGATGTCAAGAAATAAATATAGTTTGGAAACATTCTGATGAAAAGATTTCATCATCTTTCATTGTTTGTTTCGTATTTGTGTTCTGAATTATACCACACGACGGGCAGATTTATATATCAGGCGGGTTGAGGGATAATATTTGTCAAAATAAGAACAAAAATATTCACATTTAGACTTTTCTATAAGTTAAGATATATATAGGTTACATTTTTTGGTTTTCAATTTGTATTCATTATATTTTTGGGATTTGATATGAATTTTATTGTATGAATTGTTCCGCACGACGGGCGGGTTTAAAAAAGTGTTTTTAGTTCATTTTTTCAAATGGTTCATTTAAAAAATGTATTTTTTTTAATAAAAATGCTCCGCGGGCAGCAACTATAGACAATAGAACGTTCAATTTCCCCTGTATAATTAATCCATACACAAAACCTATGGATTTGACTTCAAATATGAATTTTATTGTATGAATTGTTCCGCACGAGGAACGGGTTTAAAAAAAGTGTTTCCATTTTTTAGTTCATTTTTTCAAATGGTTCATTTAAAAAAGGTATTTTTTTAAATAAAAATGCTCCGCGGGCAGCAACTATAGACAATAGAACGTTCAATTTACCCTGTAGAATTAATCCATACACAAAATCAATGGATTTGACTTCAAGATCCAGAACGGATCGTATTCGAGTTCTGAATTATCCAGTACGACGGGCGGGTTTAAAAATGACTCAGGCGGACTGAGGGGAACTATTTTGTCGAAATAAAAATAATTAAACTTATAATTTTCAATAGATGAATATTTTTATGAGTGTACCCTATTTCATTTTTATTTTTCCATATTTTTTATGAATTGAATATGAATTTCATGTTATGAATTGCTCCGCACAACGGGCGGGTTTTAATGCTATATATATACATAAAGAAGAAATTATCTGTCTGTCTGTGTATGTATGCTTGAATATGAGGTGACATAATTGCGCTGGTTCATGGTTCGCTGGTTCAATGATCAGGGGCTTCAAACGCAAACGAAGCGACGGCTCATTTTTATGAAATAAAAATGTCCCGCGGGCAGCAATAAAACGTTCAATTTCACCGTGTAGAATGAATTCATATACAAAACTAATGGATTTGACTTCAAGAACCAGAACGGATGGTGTTCGAGTTCTGAATTATTCCGCACGTCGGCCGGGTTTAAATATGAGGCGGGCTGAGTGAAAATATTTTGTCAAAATAAAATTAATAATAATGAAATTTAGACTTTTTAATTGATTAAGGTTTTTATGAGTTTGCCTTATTTGTTTTTAATTTGCAATATTTTTATGAATTGCTCCGCACAACGGGCGGGTTTTAATGCTAGTATATACATAAAGAAGAAATTATCTGTCTGTCTGTGTATTTATGCTTGAATATGAGGTGACATAATTGCGCTGGTTCACGGTTCACTGGTTCAATGATTAAGGGCTTCAAGCGCAAACGAAGCGATGGCTCATTTTTATGAAATAAAAATGTCCCGCGGGCAGCAATAAAACGTTCAATTTCACCGTGTAGAATGAATTCATATACAAAACTAATGGATTTGACTTAAAGAACCAGAACGGATGGTGTTCGAGTTCTGAATTATTCCGCACGTCGGCTGGGTTCAAATATGAGGCGGGCTGAGTGAAAATATCTTGTCAAAATAAAATTAAATATAATGAAATTTAGACTTTTTAATTGATTAAGGTTTTTATGAGTTTGCCTTATTTATTTTTAATTTGCAATATTTTTATGAACTGCTCCACACAACGGGCGGGCTTGAATGCTATGATATACCATCGTGCTAGAAATCTTGTTTTCTACAATACGGTATAATTTGTAATTTTCCAAAGTATATCTGAAGGAAGTTACGGCGGTGTAAAGTCAAAAGCACATATTACCAATTTGACAGCAAGTTGCACAAGGATATGGGTTGCAATATCATGCAATGCCAACTATATGCATATGCTGTTTTAGCGGAAGCATTCACCTGGAATTATAGAGATGACAGAAAGTTTCATTGTTTTGATAGTGCTACATACGAAGGACGGGTTTGAATATGAGGTGTGTTGAAGGGAAACAATTAAAATAGGAATTTACAAACTTATATTTTTCTATTGGTTAAGCTTTTTGACTTTATATTTATTATATTTTATTAATGGTTGCGCACGACGGGCGGGTGGCTGGAGGGAATACGAGGATGATGGATAGAAAATATGTTGCCACATGTAAAATAACACATTCATATTTAGACTTTTCTATTGGTTAATACTTTTTATTTATTTATGTTTATATATTCGTATTCGTTTCCCTTTATGAATTCCATATTTATTTCACTTTATTAATTGTTCGGCACAATGGGCGGGTGTCAATGGTAGATGGTGATGTTAAGGTATAAATATATTTTGGAAACATTATGATTAAAAAGCTTAGTCATTTTTCATTGTTTCGTGTTTGAGTTCTGAATTATTAAGCACGACGGGCAGGTTTAAATAAATTTAAATATGAGATGGTTTGTCAAACTATTTGGTTAAAATAAATATACAAATATAGAAATTTAAACTATATATGGGTTTACTCTATTAATTTTTAATTCATATTCCTTTTCTCTTATGAATTGAGTACAAATTCAATAGCATTACTTGTTTCGCACGATGGGCGGTTTTACATGCTAGAATTTTCATTGTTTGTTACGTGTTTGTGTTCTGAATTATTCCTCACGACGGGCAGGCTTAAATATGAGGCGCGTGAAGAGGAAATATTTTGTCAAAATTAAAATAAAAAGTTTTACATTTGGACTTTTCTATTGAGTAAGACACTCATGAGTTTACATTTTTTTCTCATTTAATTTGTAATATTTTTGATGAATATCAATTTTTATAAATATGAATTTCATTTTATGAATTCCTCCGCACAACGGCCGGGTTTTAATGCTATATGATAACTTAAGTTAAATAATATATATATATATATATATATAAAATTGTATCTCTTCTATTTTTAATTTAATATTAATTTTATTCTATGAATTGCTCCGCACGACGGGCGGGTTTCAATGCTAGATAGTGATGTTAAGTTATCAATATATTTTGGAAACATTATGATGAAAAAGTGTAGTCATTTTTCATTGTTTCGTGTCTGAGTTCTGAATTATTCAGCACGACGGGCAGGTTTAAATATGCGGCGGTTTAGGCAAACTAATATAAAAATAAATATTAAAATATAGAAATATAGACTTTGTTATGGGTTTACTCAACTCTTTTTCTATTCATATTCCTTTTCTCTTATGAATTGAATACAAATTTAATAGTATGAATTGTTCCGCACAACGGGCGGGTATTAATGCTAGTATATATATATATATATATATATATATATATATATATATATATATATATATATATATATATGGTGTGTGTGTGTGTGTGTGCGTATGTTGAACCGGTTTTCGAGAGCCCCGGCACGCGCCGACGTGTGTGTGTGTGTGTGTGTGTTTGTGTGTGTGTGTGTGTGTGTGTGTGTGTGTGTGTGTGTGTGTGTGTGTGTGTGTGTGTGTGTGTGTGAGCGTTAAGTCTTCATTAATTCAAATTTGATTCAACATCGCCAGTACATCTGTATCAGCTAATCTAGGTGTAGTTAGCACCTTGAAGTATTAATTCAGAATTAATCATTGCGGCGTTGTGTGTGTGTGTGTGTGTGTGTGTGTGCGTGTGTGTGTGTGTATTTCTTCTTTTTATATAAATATATTTTGTTTCCTGTTTGTATATAAAGACCAACAAACGCATAAATATACACACTTATCAAAATGAATGAGTTTTATGTGACGTTGCCAAGTGTGGCAAGCACTAAGACTTTCGCACATAACACCACCGCTGAATTTTCGGTGAATCTCGCTCAGCCTTTATGCTTAGATACACAACAATGGCAAGTGGCCTTACACTCTGTTTTACTGCCCACCAACTGGCTGACCCTCAACAAAGATATAATATTTTCAGAGTACAGTCCAAATACGGACGATCTCAATAAATCATCAACTGTGTATGCTGGCAAGTATACTGTCGATACGTTCATTTCGGCGCTACAAACGCATGTGAATAGCGATCATGTGAAAGTAAGAGTATCACGAGACAATCATTTATGGCAGGAGGTTACAAACATTGTGTTGCACATAAGCGAACAATTTTCCCGACTATTGCATGTCAACGGATCGATAGCACACTCGACACGACGATATCACTATGCACATTATGGTGTGTTTGACGCCAGCGATATCACCATGATCATGTCCATACCGTTTCCGTTGGACCCAGCCTCGACGCAATTGTTGACTATCGAAACAGATCTTGTAGCTGCACAAATTGTCAACCGCTCACTGCAACCACAACTCCGTCAAATACATGTGACTAATACGTCGCCAATACAAGAATTGGTATTTAATCAAATGTATTATAAACCTTTGTCACATTCCAATATATCTACTGTTCAGTTGAAAATCTTGACGAATCTCGTAAGAAATTCCCCTTCACTACCGGCCCGGGTCTGATCTTGACGCTGCATTTTCGAAAAATGTCCAGCCAATGCTTCTATGTGTCGTTGGACAGTTCGAGCTGTCTGCATCTTTATCCTGGAAACACTGCATCTCAATTTCGTGTTCAGCTACTGGCACCACTGAATCTAGATCGTTCGTGGACTGTTGGACTGGCCGAAATCTCATTTTCCGCTCGCTGGTTGAATGTAGAAGATCTTATGAATGAATTCGAGATTGATGGTGAGACATTCCAACTCATCACAGGGCACTACATGTCCAATCAGGCGCTGCTGGAAAATTTCCACTATGTTTGCGGTAGACAAGTGCTCACTCTGGATACTGGTGGACATGTATGGTGTGGGGACACTGACGTATCAGTAAGCACCAAAATAGCTAGGGCTCTTGGGTTCACCAGCCACGTAGTGTCAGATAGTCGCGTTGTTATTGAAAAACATACACGCTCGTCGAATGTGATGGATGTAAGTCGACTCAACCCAACATTTTTGTATATCTACATGGACAAGCTACAGGCGCAGATGGTTGGTGATACTATGGCTCCGATATTACGCGTTGTCAGTCCGTACACGAACGATATACAATCACCTCAAATCACCTCAATCATCGAACATTCAATCAAATTCATTATGTACCGCTGGAAGATGAGTTCATTACCGATCTGGGAGTGCATATATGACAGAGCAATGGCAAATTGGCTCCATTTCACTACGGTTGTTCGTACCTGACACTACATTTTATGCAAAAACAACAATGACAAATTCTCAGTTGATATTTCCAGGTCCAATGATATAGCGTGGCAGCGGACTTGGGAGTATTTTCAGAGGCTTAATGAGAGTGGTGATACCCGCCGTCAAAACTGTTGCCAAACAACCTCTGACAAAACATCTGGCCAAATCCGCCTTGAAGACGGGGGTACGCACACTGCAAGACGTTCTCGACGGAGAAAATGCAAGTCAAGCCGTCCGCAATCGCTCTCGACACGAACCTAAACGTATTCTTCGAACCAGTATAAATAGTTTAGATCGTGCGACGAATCAATCAGTCTCTCGACGACCGATGAAACGAAAAGGTGTTGGTCAACGACGTCAACAGGAGCGCGACATCTTTGACAATGCAAAACGTAGACGAATGCGCTTGTGAAATAACCGAGGTATTCTCTCGACCAGTGTTTGGAACCAGTGTGAAATCGTCCAAAACCCATGTATATTACCCGGTGAGTCGACTAAGCAGCAAAGGTCCGTTTGAATTTCACGTACCTGCGCTCGGTAAATCGTCTACGCGTCCATGAAAAACCAAGCTCTATGGCAAAGCACGTGTTGTCAATCGTGACGGTAGCGAACTAATGGACGACGCCAACGTGAGCGTTGTCAACCTGCTACCACATGCTCTCTTCAAACAGATTGACTATCAGATTGGTGATACTATTGTATCGGATTCCAGCGCGCTCTATGGCTATCGTGCCTATCTTGAGACGTTGTTGTCGTATAACCAGAACGCTAAAAACGGTCATTTACGGTCGGGTTTTTGGCGTAAAGATACTGCTGGACACTTGCATGATGTTAAACTTTTGAACATTGGTTTTAACGAACGCAAACAATGGGTGGCTGGAAGCAAAGTTTTTGATTTTTGTATGCCGCTACAGCTGGATACCAACCATCAATGTCGTATATTGCCCGGTACAGTTTCGGAGAAACTCAAACTTATTCGAAACTCTGATCAGTTTGCTCTACTCGGTGCCGAGGGAGAATACAAGATTGAAATTGTCGACCTGTGTGTGCATGTCGAGAAAATAACGCTTTCCGACTCGATGTGGGTGAATTTTCACAAACAGTTGGCGAAGACACCAGCCCGTTATCCTATTCCACGAGTTCTACTGAAAACATATACTCTCCCCAAAGGAAACATGAGTGGAAAGCTGAATAATATTTTCACCTCACAAGTGCCGCGACAGATTCTGCTGGGACTCGTAAGCACTGAAGCGTATCATGGATCGCTACAGAAAAACCCATGGAATTTTCACCACTACCATCTAAACATTCTTCAGTTCTATATAAATGGCGAGCCGTACCCCACGCACCCCTATCGCCCCGATTTCACAAAGGGTCTATATATGAGATCGTATCTGTCACTGTTTGACGGCACCGGCCTCGATACGGAAAATCAGGGCCTGGATATCACACATGATGATTATGCGTCCGGCTATACACTGTTTATTGTAGATTTGACTCCGGATCAGTGTGGTGGTGATCATTTGCATCTGCGTGAACAAGGTAATGTGAGGTGTGAGCTGGCATTCTCCTACGCTCTACCCGAGACAATTAACGTTCTAATCTACGCCACGTTTGAAAACGAAATAACAATTGACAGCGCCGGACGTGTCAGCACAGATTTTCAACTATGAACGCTCTTGAATTGGAACGGCTGCTCGACACAGTTGCCACATTTCGGGGGGTTTGGGCGTGCGACCGGCTAAAACATTTCACATTTGCTCGTAGTGTGCGCACATCAATTATTGTGAATATACAGCCGTGCTGGCAATCGGGTCTGCATTGGGTCGTGTTTGCCTGGGACGCTGAAAATTTCCAATATTTCGACTCGTCTGGCAACTCACCCATCTGGCATCCCTCGTTTGTAAATTTTATAAACAAACATGTCAATTACAGTCGATGCATGTTGAACACGTGCGTCATTCAGGCGCCGGACTCGGACGTGTGTGGACAGTACTGTGCTCTATTTGTTGCATTGTTTGACGCCGGCTGGGATCTGCACGATTTTGTTTCGTGCCTATCCACCGATCCTGCTATCAACAATAAGCTTTTAAGCTTTTAAGCAATAAAAACTCTAAATGTGAATATTTATGTTTTTACTTTGACAAAATATTATCCCTCAATCCGCCTCATATTTGAACCTGCCCGCCGTGCGAAATAATTCAGAACACAAAGACGTAACAAACAATGAAAGTTCTAGCATGTAAACCCGCCCGTCGTGCGGAACAGTTCATACTATTAAATTTGTATTCAACTCATAAGAGAAAAAGGAATATGAATTAAATAAATAAAAGTTACAAGTGACTTGTACAGTCGTGTCAGAGCTGGTCCTGGTTGGGATCGTTTTGAACGTAGCGCTTGCTGCCTAAGACACAGTGTGTGTTTTTCCTCACCTTTTCGTGGCTTCACCGCCACAATACTAATGCGTTTATATTTTGTTCTATTTTTTGACTCGGTCATTATTGCTGGCTTGTTCTGTTCCCGGTGCACAGTCAATTCTTATCTTTGTATCTTTCTAGTCTTACTGGTATATACTTCATCCTGCGTGTCTGATCGTCTGATTCTGATTTCGCGTGATTTGTTTTCCCATTCTTACTTATGGTGACCCATGTGTATGTGTATGTTTTTGCTCATGTACATGTACTGTTGTATGTGTGTGTATGTCTCTGTGTGTGTGTGTGTGTGTGTGTGTGTGTGTGTGTGTGTGTGTGTGTGCGTGTGTGTGTGAGCTTGTTTGAGAGCTTGTCCCGTGCGGATATGTTTTCGTGGTGCTCGTGTTGGTAGACATTGCTACGCCAAGGTTGACAAACACGCGTGTGTCAACGACACCGGAAACGCTCGGCCAATTGCGTTAAATTCGCTTAGTCTTTACAAAGACTGTACAATGCGTTGAATTCGCAACTGACAATGCGCCTTTAAAAAGGCGGGGTTAAATTATTCGCCAATTAAATGCTCTTAAAAGAGCAGCTTGATGTATCTGGCCGATTAGCAGAAAACACGAGTTTTCTCGAGCGCTATATTGTCGCCGTCCGCAAACAATACAAATGGTCGTCGATGACACACACAGATCGACGATACACACAGGATGATAATACACACGGCAAAAATGAACGGGTCGAAAAGGGCGAGACCTTGAGGCACTTAACAGCGAGCGATGAGCGGTCCCTCACAGCGCTCTGCGCGTGACTAAGTGTATTTCGGATTTATGCCAGTATCGGACAATGAGCGCGCTCACCGGAAGTTGTCCGATACTCACATAAGTCCGCGCTGCATGGGTCTACTTGCGCAATGCGCAGAATGATATGTTGTACAGGGAACGCGACGCGAGACAACAATTGCACACATCAAGCAATGCACAACACACTCAATAACATATACATGCAATAACATACGTTCCGCAAATATAGACATGTATGCTTGTGCGTTTATATAGTGATATTAAATCAAAACATTAATACATCATAACACACATATAAATATAAACAACAGTGCACCTTTAAAATAACACAATACATTAATTACCATGACACGTGAACAAATAAGTAAAATATGCAAGCGTGCAGCGCCTACAGTGCCCCCTCCCTAGATGTGTCAATGACGAAAGAGACACGTCGATAACGCAAATGAGGCCGTACTGTGCGACCGCTACGTGTGCGCAGTACAGCTTGTGGCAAATCGTTTCTGGACTGTGTTGTAGGCACATTAGAATATGAACTGTTGTGTGTCGGAGAAGAATGTGTATCGATGTGTCTGTGTGGACTCACGTGTTCGGTGGCTGGACCTTGTATCACCAATTCTGTTGTTTGCGGCTCCTCCAGTGGGTCCTCGCACGGATCCGGTGTTACCCTCAAGTCGTGTGTCGGCAGCGAGGTGTCGTCGATGAAAGCTGGCTTGCAGCGGTCGACCGATATGGTCTCCGTGTGTCCCTTACGCGAAACCACCATATGTTTATCGGACCGCTGTACAATGGCGTATGGTCCGTCGTATGGACAGTCGAGCGGGTAACGGTGGCTGTCGCGCCTCACGAAAACGTGAGTTGCTGACTGAAGGGCCTTTGGCACGAAGGACGGTGCGTTGGAGGGTCGCGGTAAGACGGGACGAAGCTTGCGCATATTGTTGCGGAGAACTGCTGCAAACGACGCTGGATCGCCGGAGCTGAGGCGCGTGTCGCTGACTAGCTCACCGGGAAGACGCAGTGTTGTGCCATACACAAGCTCCGCCGTGCACGCTTGCAGATCGGTCTTGTGCGTCGATCGGATGCCGAGCAGCGCCATGGGTAATGCGTCCATCCATGACGTCTGCGACGCGCGTAGGCTGGATTTCAGCTGTCGATGAAATCTTTCCACCATACCGTTGCTTGCCGGGTGATAGCTGGTCGTGCGTATGCGCCGACAGCCCAGAGCTCGACTCAGTTCGGACCAGAGAGCCGATTCGAACTGGGCTCCGCGGTCGGTGGTGATCGTGTCAGGAACGCCGAAACGTGACACCCACTGATGGACGAACGCACGTGCGATTGTCACGGTTTTTATGTCGGGCAGAGGCATGGTTTCCGGCCAGCGCGTGAAGCGGTCGATGCAGGTGAGCAGGTATGTCTGGCCCTGCGACGGTGGTAGCGGTCCAACAAGGTCGACGTGAACGTGGCTGAAACGTTCACTGGGTGTCCCAAATGGTGACACTGCGCTCTTTGTATGGCGGGTGATCTTCGAACGTTGACAGCTCACGCAACAACGCGTCCACCGGCGTATGTCGCGATCCATGTTTGGCCATACGAAACGCTTCGCGACCAGCTTCACTGTTGCTTCTACTCCGGGATGTGACAGGTCGTGTAGGCTCTTGGTGTACAGTCGACGCAAGTCTGTGGGCAGTACCGGTCGTGGTGTGCCAGTGGACACATCGCACAAGAGCGAGTCCTGGCCAAACTGCACATTCTGGAGCTGTAGGGAGCCTGGAGAATCGCGAATTGAAGAAAGCGACGGGTCTTCGGCTTGCGCCGCGGCCAGTGAGGCAAAATCATCCGTGCGGATGACGGGCGAAATGATTGCTGCTGTCGTGCGTGATAAAGCGTCGGCCACCTGGTTCTCAGCATCGGGGATGTGACGAATGTCAGACACGAACTGGCTGACGAAGTCTAGATGTCTCATCTCTCGTGGCGCGTACTTGTCGGAGTTGGAAGACAATGCGTGTACCAGTGGACGATGGTCTGAAGAGACGATGACATTTCGTCCTTCGATCGTGTGCCTGAAGTGACGCAAGGCCAGATAAACGCCCAGCAGTTCTCTTCCGAAGGTGCTATATTTTTGCTCGGTTTTTGACAGAGTTTTTGAAAAGTAGCCGAGGGGCTGCCAATCGTCATGTACGTGCTGCTGTAATACGGCTCCGACGCCGGAATCGGATGCGTGAACGTGAAGGCTAAGCTCAGCCCTGGGTATTTGGTGCGAAAGCATGGCGGAGGTTGTCAGAGCTTGCTTGACGTCGTCGAAATTTCTGTTGGTGTCCGCACACCATTCAACAGGTGCCTTCGAACGCTTTGCTCGGTGCGTAAGCAGGGCGTGCAACGGCTTCAGCTTTGCAGCCGCGTTGTGTATGAAACGTTGGTAGTACGCTACCATCCCGAGAAAACGGAGGAGCTGCGATTGCGTTGTCGGTTTTGGAAAGGTCTGGATTGCTGTCACTTTGTCTTCGAGGGGAAGAACTCCATCGGCAGTCACTTGATGTCCCAGGAATCGGATTGAAGGGACCCCAATGACGCACTTGTCAACATTCACCACCAGACCATACTGCTCCAGACGAGACATGATAGTCGTGAGCAGGCGTTCGTGCTGATTGTGAGAATTCGATGCGAGCAGCAAATCGTCCAAATAGCAGAATACGCCGTCGATATCGCGCAGAACACCGTCCATAAAACGCTGAAACGTCTGCCCGGCGTTCCTCAAGCCAAACGGCATGCGTACATACTCGTAGAGGCCGAATGGTGTCGTGATTGCCGTTTTGGAGATATCGGCCGGTTCGACGGGAATCTGGTGGTAGGCTCTCACCAGATCGAGACTGGAGAACACCTTGCAGCCGTGAAGCTTAGCCGAAAAATCTCGCAGGTAGGGCAGCGGGTATTGATCGGGCACGGTGCGGTTATTCAAGGCGCGATAATCTCCGCATGGTCTGAAATCACCGTTTGATTTCGGGGCTAAGTGAAGTGCTGATGCCCACGCGCTGTTTGATGCACGCAAAATGCCGAGTTTCAGCATCTTGTCAATTTCACGCTTTGCGATGCTGGCTTTTTCGAGCTCTAGGCGACGTGGGCGACAAAAAACCGGCGGTCCGTGCGTGATAATGTGGTGAGTCACGTCATGTTTCACCGCTACAGGACCCGTCGGGGCTGTTGTCACCGCTTTGAAGCGCTGCATGATTTGTTCGTACCGCGAAACTGTCGCAACACGAATGCCGACTGAAGAAATCGTCGAGGTTCTTGCCGAAGTACAAACGTTGCCTCTGTGTAAGAAGCGCTTGTTTCGCAAGTCGATCAGGATGTGGTGCGCGTGCAGAAAATCAGCTCCAATGATTGCCATGTTGACTTGCGCAACTACGAAAGCCCATTGAATCTTTTCACCGTTTTCAAAGCGGATGGTGATGCTGCGCTTGCCGTAAACTCGAATTTCGGATCCGTTTGCGGCGGTGAGTCGCTGTGTCGTCGGTGTCAGGTTTTGTTTGTGGTGCGGCGTCGGTGGTACCACACTCACCTGAGCGCCAGTATCCACAAGATACTTTGTTCCGCTGGTCTTGTCACAAATGAAGAGCAGCGGCGCGTCGGTAGAGCAGCCTCCCAAGCATTGCGCTACATGCTGGGGGCTGTCTAGTTTAAAGACCAAGAGCAAGGTGGTCTGCAGCGACGCGCGGCCGCGCCAAACTGCTCGTGGTACCAGCAGAGAGTTGATGGTGGCTGGACGTACGTTTGTGCAGGTGAGTGTGTTCGTGCTGACTGACCTTGTCGTGGAGACGGCGACTGCTGACGAACAGATTGGCGTAATGTCGATCTTGCGCGGCTCTCACTCCTTGGGGCGAATCGTGGCTCGCGCTCTGCAGATCTCGCGGCCAGTGCGGACTCCAGGCGTCTGTTGGTCAATTCGAGCTTTTGGACAGTGTCCACCAGCGAAGATACAGCTTGGCACAAATCGCTGCGACCGTTGTCCGTTCTCTCCTGAGCGTGTGGCACTGACTGCACATGATTGGCTGCTAGTTGTGGCGTATTCATGCCGCTGGCTTCCATGTATCGATCAGCAGCCCCGGCCAGCTCGTCGAGAGGGGTAGTCGCAGGCAGTAGGGACAAGGCCGCTCGTGCTGCCTGTGGGAGTCTCTGCAAAAATAGTGTCCTGAGCAGCCCTGAGTCTGCAGGTACGTTGCCGGCGATCAACAGCTCGTGTCGCATAGACCGCAGAAGAGTCGTCGGTTTTTGGTCGCCGAGCTGCTGCTTTGAAAGCATTGCTTCAAGGCGACTGGCGTGTGATTGAGCCAGACGTTCCTGCAGGGCCGTGCTGAGAGCGGAAAACGATTTGGGCCCGCGCAAAGCATCACGGACCTGTGTGGCGATGTGTGCTGGCAAGTTGGCGACCACCAACTTGAAACGCGTTTCGTCGTTGTCGATGCCGGCGACATCGAAAGCACACTCGACCTGGACCAGCCAAACTTCGGGGTCTTCAGGTAAAAACGTAGGTAGTCTGAATGTCGTTGCTGGCCTGCAAGGCTGGGACGATTGCGCACTGGCGATCTGCGTGTCGTAGGCTGTGTTCAACTCGGGGTCACCAGTGTTGGTAGACATTGCTACGCCAAGGTTGACAAACACGCGTGTGTCAACGACACCGGAAACGCTCGGCCAATTGCGTTAAATTCGCTTAGTCTTTACAAAGACTGTACAATGCGTTGAATTCGCAACTGACAATGCGCCTTTAAAAAGGCGGGGTTAAATTATTCGCCAATTAAATGCTCTTAAAAGAGCAGCTTGATGTATCTGGCCGATTAGCAGAAAACACGAGTTTTCTCGAACGCTATATTGTCGCCGTCCGCAAACAATACAAATAGTCGTCGATGACACACACAGATCGACGATACACACAGGATGATAATACACACGGCAAAAATGAACGGGTCGAAAAGGGCGAGACCTTGAGGCACTTAACAGCGAGCGATGAGCGGTCCCTCACAGCGCTCTGCGCGTGACTAAGTGTATTTCGGATTTATGCCAGTATCGGACGATGAGCGCGCTCACCGGAAGTTGTCCGATACTCACATAAAGCCGCGCTGCATGGGTCTACTTGCGCAAGGCGCAGAATGATATGTTGTACAGGGAACGCGACGCGAGACAACAATTGCACACATCAAGCAATGCACAACACACTCAATAACATACGAGTATACATACGAGTATACTCGTATACATGCAATAACATACGTTCCGCAAATATAGACATGTATGCTTGTGCGTTTATATAGTGATAGTAAATAAAACATTAATACATCATAACACACATATAAATATAAACAACAGTGCACCTTTAAAATAACACAATACATTAATTACCATGACACGTGAACAAATAAGTAAAATATGCAAGCGTGCAGCGCCTACACTCGTGCTAATGGGATTTTCGTGGTGTGCTGCTGATTGTGATCAAGGATTTCGCGGCTTGGTACGATTTTGTGCCTGGCCCCAGTCGTGTTCCTGACCTCGTCGTGGGAGGGCGTGTTTTTGTGGTCTCCTGGCTTATCAGCCGTTATCTGTGTGTGTGAGTGTTTGGTCGGTGGGTCGGTGTGTGTGCCCGCGCGGTATTAGTACCTATGTGTGTGTGTGTGTGTGTGTGTGTGTGCGTGTGTCTGTGCGGCCACCCAGTTTGTGCGCGCCGTCATGGCTTCATCGCCCTCCGCTCCTCCCTCTGCCCCGGTGCAGACATGTCGCTGTGGGGACACCCTAAAATCAGCGACGTACATTGTTTGTGACTGCTGCCGCGCATCACTACATGTTTCATGTGCTGGCCTCTCCATGCCTGCGTACAATGCCGTGCGCAAACACCGAATATTCTGGGTGTGTCAAGAGTGTCAACAAGCTCTCCGCTCATCACCCCCGAAGTGCACCCCACCATTGACGGCAGAGGCGGTGTCGACCATTGTCGAGTCGCGTCTCAACGTTTTTCGCGACCAGCTCATGACGGATATGGAGAACTCGCCCAGCCCAGTGAAAAGTTCTGCTGTGCCGCTGGACAAGCCGGTGCCTCGTTCATTCGCCGTGGTGATAAAAAACAAAGACCAGGGGCCCGTGAATACCAGTTGCGTCCAAAACGCTCTTCACGCTGTGCCTGTCTCACAGACCCGTAAGACGTCTTCCGGGAGTCTGGTTGTGCACTGCAGCAGCCAGGAAGCGGCAGTCACTGCCAAAAAGTGCATCGCGGTGAAGGTGACTACGGTGACGGTCACAGATGCAAAAAAGACTCCGGCACTGCTACCTAAAATCACCATTGTAAATGTGCCGTCGTCCACTCCAGAGGAATTCGTCGCGTTCCTGCGCGAAAAGAACAGCTTCTTGCGTGACGTTCCGACCTCAGCTTTAAAGCTGTTTTTTATCACCCGACCGAGGCATGGCCGTTCAGACGCGGTTCTGGGTGTCTCCCCCGAGGTGCGGCAACGCATCGCTGCGGCCGGTGATCGACTCTTTGTGCACCTGTGCTGCTGCCGAGTCTACAGCAGATTTTGGGTGGCTCGCTGTGTGCGCTGCTGCGGTTTGGGGCACAAAATCGACCGGTGCCCGTCTAGAGCCGCCACGTGCGGCCATTGTGCGGGTCCGCATGACTCCTCTGCGTGTCCCGACTCTGCACTTGTCAAGTGCACGAACTGTGCACACCATGGACGCCCCACTGACCATTCGGCATTCTCTCCCCAATGCCCCTCTCTCCTGGCAGTGAGAAACTCGCTGCGTCTCCGCACCCTGCTCGCACCACCGGAAGGGTCTATGCCCTCTGTATTCACTCCATTCCCATCAGCACCACCTCCCCCCACGGCGTCCAATAGGCCCGCATCGGACTGACTATCGTCACACACATACCCTGTTCACTCTACCACTCAATCAAGTTATCGCTATATAGTTGTCGGACTGTTGAACATAAGATCATGTAGATATAAAACTGATTACATCTCCCACATTTGTTCCTCTCACAACATCCAGATTCTCTGTTTAACAGAAACATGGCTTGTGGACACAGACATACCCTCTTTTTTTGCCCACATTCCACAGGACTATGGATTTCTGCATGTGTCTCGCTCCAGTCTTGTTAGCTCTCGTGGTGGTGGTGTTGGCTGTTTGTTCAAAAAGTCAATTTCTCTCCAAATTTGTTCCCAATTAATTTCGGCCTATTCATCCTTTGAGTTCATCACATTGTCATTATCTCTCCCATGTATTCCGAAATTCTGCATTATCATACTTTATAGGCATAATCATCCAGGCGCTGCTACTCATTTCTTTGACGATTTCTCAGATCTGATTGAATCAGTGTCAACAGTCTTTTCAAATAGGTACGCTGTTGTAGGCGATTTTAATTTCTGGTTAGACGACCCGTCATCTGACCCTTATTGTCCTCGTTTTGTCTCTCTCATTGACATACTCGGTCTCACATCTCCTGTATCGTCTCCCACTCACCTGTCTGGCCATACGCTGGATCTTCTCTTGTTTCCCAGTCCTACACTTCCACTGATCTCGATGTACCTGATGTTGAGGTTTTTCCACCGGACAGTTCTTTCTCTGACCATGGTTTATGCTTGTTTGATCTTCCACTTTCGTGTAACTCTCAAAATCGTTCTATTACCACGTTTCGTTCATATAAAAACTTTCATACTGATCTTTTTTTCTCGTGCTTATCATCTCTACTGCCATTCCATATATTTTGTACTCTATCTCCAGCCGAGGTATACACTCAATTCAAAATTGGCCTCTCAGAAATCAATGATCGTCTGTTTCCTTTAGTCTCACGCTTCCGCTCAAACACTCACACACCATGGCTTAATTCTGAGCTTCTCACCCTAAAACGGTCCCAACGGCGTTCAGAAAGAGCGTGGCGCCGCACTCGTTCCGCTTCTGAGTGGTCCGATTTATGTACTGCTCGAGTTGCATACATTGCTGCTCTTTCTGAGGCTAAACACTCTCACTACATAACTAAATTGTCTTCACTGTCCAAGTCGCAAAAATCACTCTGGTCCACACTCAATAATATTTCCGGTCGTAGCTCCACTAGCATAAATTGTTCCGTCACTGCATCTGAGCTCTGTACATTTTTTGCTAATAAAGTCAAGTCTGCCCATGCTAGTATCCCTATGTCCAGCTGTGTCATCAATCATACCGTTTCATCTTCCACCTTTTCTGCTTTTAATCATGTTGATCTCTCTGATATTCTTGCTCTCCTTGCCTCAGTTAAAATTTCCTCCTCCCCAGCCGACCCAATTGATTTTAAGGCCATCTCTCATTCTGTTACATTATTTGCTCCTTATTTCTTGCATATGATAAACCTCTCACTTCTCCATGGTTGTTTCCTACCAGAAAAACATGCAATTGTCTACCCTATATTGAAAAAACCCACACTCAACCCATCTGAGTGCAACGATTACCGACCAATTTCTATCATTAGCCTAACTTCGAAATTATTAGAATCTGTGATATTTTCACAGATCTCTTCTTTAATGAATAGTGTTCTGGATCCCCACCAGTCTGGCTTTAGACCCGCCCATTCAACAGAAAACGTTCTCACATCAGTTGCCCAAACCGTATTTTCTCAATTCTCATACCGTAATTCCGTAGTATTAGTGCTGCTGGACATGTCATCGGCCTTTGATCTAGTCAGACATGATATTCTCCTCGATGACCTATCTCACATCGGTCTTACTTCTACGGCTCTTTCACTTATGCGTTCCTATCTCACTGACCGGTCCTTCTCTGTAAAATTCAACTCACTGTTATCTGATCCAGTTCCTCTAATTTCAGGTGTCCCCCATGGTTCTATCCTTGGTCCCACTCTCTTCAATTTATATATGTCCTCATTGTGCCCCATATTAAAACGTTATCCTGTGTCATTTCATGTATATGCTGATGACATACAGCTAATATGTCCACTCACATCTTTAGATCATTCTTTCATCAATGCTATGCTCTCTGATATTGTCTCATGGGCTGCATCTCGTTGCCTTTTAATAAATAAATCCAAAACTGAGTTCCTGTCGCTGCATCCTCCTCGACTTTCCCCTCCTCTGCTTTCTTTCCCGGTCCGATCCTCTGTTCGTGATTTGGGTATTGTGCTGGATTCATGTCTTACTTTTGAAAACAATATTCATTCTGTTGCGCGCTCCTGTCGTCTAATCCTCCGTACTCTTTATCCCATCCGACCATATTTGGACCAGGCGTCAGCCATCAAATTTGTAAAAACTTTCATATTTCCACGCATTGATTATTGAATCACTTTGTATTTTAATACTCCCCGCAGTTTTTTGAGGATTTTGCAGTACGTCTTGAATCAGTCTTGTAGATTTGTGCTCTCTCCTGTCCCTTGCTGTCACACCTCGCAATATCTCTACAAATTCCATTGGCTGCCCATCATTCCACGTGTGCATTACAAATTAGCTTGTACCATATTTAAACTCTTAAACGGCATCGATCAGCCTCAATACCTTGTTAGCCTGCTCTCTCATTCCTCTCATTTTTCCCCTCGCATCACTCGGCCTCTGAATTGCCCAAGAGCTCTGAACGAATCATGTTGGTCGGCCAAATCATTTTCATTTTTTGCACCCCGTTTCTATAATTCGCTTCCATTACATGTTCTCTCGTCTACATCTTATGCGTCTTTCTCATCCTCCCTACGTAAACATTTATTTTCAATATCCTTCGATCCAAACACTCATACATAATCATATAATCTTCCTTCATACCGCTCAGTTACTTCCTTCGTTTATCTCATGTCTATATGTCTTCATCATTTTGCTTCCTCATTCTTGATTCTTAATACTTGCTGTTTCTTTTGCTAGTTTTGTGTTGTGCGATGTTTATCATATGTATGTCGTTGTTCTACATCGCTGTTCATTGTTTCTTGTCGCATTTTTACATTGCTGTTGCGGCATTGTTTCCCGGTACATGATGTTTTTCTCTGTCTTTTTTTTTGTTTCGCGTGTGTGTCATTTACGTGCGCTCTAAATATATTGATGATGATGATGATGATGGCCCGACCCTTCGTGTGTGTGTGAACACCGACCGGCGTCTCTGCACGTGGGTCGCGTGTTTGTATGCGCGTCTGCAGGGCTGGACGTGCGTGCGTGAGAAAGATGTGTGTGTGAGTGAGTGTGCGGGTGCTTAAACAACGAACAGCGTCTTTACAGGTGGGTCGTGTGTTTGTATGCGCGTCTGCCTTTGTGTTTCGATTGGACATTTGTATCGCATCCACAATGTCCGCGGTAAAGAAACCTGCCGGGCTCCAGCCCTCCCGCCGGTACCTGCTGTGGAATGTGTAAAATGGCGGTTTACGATTGCGCGCTGTGTTGCTCTAAATGCAGCAAATATGTGCAAGTTAGATGTTCGCCATTGCCAAAATACGTGGCGATCAATTTCTTCACGACCAGATAGGCCTTCACCTGTGAGAGCTGTATTCTGGCCCGTGACACCAATACAACGGAAATGCACGCCTGGTTGGCCACTCTTGTCCAAAGTACATCTGAGAAAACCAGTGAAGCCTCATTGCCATCTGACAGTGCTCAATCATTGCAGGAATTGACCAAGACTGTGAATGAGATGAAGCTCCAGCTTCAGCTGGTGCTCAAGCCGAAGTTGACATCTCCGCTGCTACCTACACCGCCAGCTCTCCTGCCAACACCAACGTCGCAGGCAATGCAGCCCTCGCGTTTATATGCGCAAGCGATTTGCAGGGAGATCATCATCAAGTCTCCTGACGAAGCCCCAGTTGATAACGGGTTTCAGAGACTCTCAAAACTGTGCCGGTGCTGATAATATGCACCACCAAAAACGGTGCTGTCAAAGTTAAACTCACTGACAGCAAGACTGCTCATCATGCCCTGAAGGTTATGAAAGATGTCGACCATCTAAAAACGTCTTGCCCTGGTAAAATTCTGCCGAAGCTGACAATTACATCTGTCAGCTCTGATATTGACGACAAGAACATCGCTGAGTTTGTGACGAGGAAGAACAGCGAGGTCAGAGCCGCCATCAAGCGCGCCTCCGACTTTAAAGTTCTGTTCTCCAAAAAATCGTTGGAGCACACAAAAACAGTTGTTGTGGCTGTGTCTCCTGTCATCCGCGACATCGTCATCAAGTCCGGATTTGTCTATTTGGGTGACCGAAGGTGTCTGGTCTATAATCGCTTCTGGGTCACTGGTCGATATTAAGTCGACGGATGGCGGATTGCTGAGACGGTTCAGCTTCTTGTAGGTTTCGCGGTCGTCAGAAGACAACGCCGCTTTTCGCTGAACAAGTAGTTGTTTTGTGGACGCTGATATAGTCGGTGCGTTTTCGGGTCGCAGCCGTACTCGGACCACCGGTGCAACTACATCAAGGTGAGCTATGAATTGCTCGCGAAAACGTTGCCATTTCTCAGTTGGTCCGTCGGCCCCAGCCACATAGCTCCAATCGAGCATACTCAGGCGTTCGACAAGTACATGCTCGACTCGCTCTAGCCGTCGCTTTTATACGATACGTGGTTTGTTGCGATGGATTTTCCCATCTTAACAATCGCACGCGTTATTTGGTGAGGTGTATTATCGGTCCGTGACACCTGTACGCCGAACCAAACCACTGTCGTTGATTGCTATTATATCGAGAAGCGATCCAGCCGGTCTGTATGTGGGCACAGTGGTGTTGCACACCGTAAGGTCACAGCGCTCGAGCAGTTGCCGCAGCATGTTGCTACCAGGTGCAGTATTGAGCAGGCTGCAGTTAAGGTCGCCTGCCAAAATCACAGTGCCACTATACATGGCTATGTTCTGCTGGAGTTGCGCGACTAAGTCGTCTGAGCCTGCGGTGAGGCTGGGCAGCAGTGTTGACTGGAGGACGGTAGCATGACGCGATGATAATGGCTCGCCGACTTGAACACGCACCCAAACGATCTAAAGTCCAGATCCTGCAGAACCAGCGCTGGGCGCCGAAATCTTGACCGCTGAGAACTTGTCTCGAACAAGAAGTGCTACATCGCCATGTATTTTTCTAGAGCCACGAGTGGCTGGTCGGTCGCAGCGAAAGATCCAGTATCCTGCCGCCGTTACTAGTTGATCCGGCGTTGACTTCGACAGCCACGTTTCTGATATCACCAATAAATCCATGTTGTAGCTGTTAACGTCGCGACACAGTTCCGAAAATTTTGGCAGTAACGATTGGACATTCAACTGCGCTATCAAAATGTCACCGTGTCTCCGCTCACCGCCGCTCGCCCTCCAACGAACACCGCCACGACAGGCTCGACGTGTCACGCGGCACCTCCGTCTCTGCGGTGCGGGTAGTGATGCAAAAAAAACGTTTTTAAAAAACATGTTTTTTAGCCTCAATTGTCATCGGATGTTGGATTTTAGTACATAGAAACGAGTTTAATTGACGTTTTGTACATCTTTACGTGTCTTATTTCAAAGATAATTTGATAATAGTATAAAAAACAAAAATATTTATCAATAAATACCTCAAGACCTCAATAAATACCTCAATACCTACTGTTTGAAAGTGCATCCGGGTCCGGTGGTTGAGGTTTTTCATTGAGAAAACCCATGTTTTTAAAAATGGTTTTAATGATGTGGATATTTGAAATAATTTGTCAGCAGAACAAAACAAATTCATTGGATAATCATGTGTTTTTCAAAAGGAATCATGTTTTTAATAAAAAAAATGCAATGATGTTGTGGTGTGATCATGTGCAGTGAGAGAGAGAGACTGTGTGTGTGAAAGATTGTGAGTGCGTGAACGTGTTAGTGTTATAACAAAGTTATAATCAGACCAGTTTTCTATCTGTCAATTTACTCAGTTTTCTTTCTCTCTCTTTCTCTCAGTATACTTTCGCGTTCTTTTCGCGGCTTGCTTGTGCAGCTGTCGTTAGGCTAATTTGTGTTAGAGCGACGCCAGTATTACACGGCGCCTGATATGTTTGGCAACGTGTGGAGTATGGGTGATAGTAATTAATGACCTTTTTTGTACGTCTGACTTGGCTGATCATCTCGAGGCAACACGCCTGTGTACTGTCAGATCGTGTTTAGAAATAGCTCGCATCTAGGTTGCGCAGCCGAACTGTTTGCCGGGTGAGATTCAGTGTGACACATTGAGCCGACGACCTGTGGTCGTGGGTATATATACCTGTGTTGTACTAACAATAAGGGGGTGATACTAGAGACTGGAGACGCTAGAAATACTAGGTTCACTAACGATAGGGCAGTCAAGATGTGACACTAACAACAGAGGACCACTCACCCAGGCAGGCAGTTATTAAGTCGTCATTAGTACATTAGGTTCAGGACTTTATTAAGTGTTAAGAGTAGATTTGACTGGTTGCCCTGAATACACAATTCAACTTCCACTGGGTGACTATTACTTGTTATCGCGGAACACAACATCAAGAGGAACTATCAAGACATCACGATCAGCCGAACGAAGATCAACATAACAACATATTATTATTACAACCGTTACAAGTGTGTCTATGTGTGATCGTGTATAGTTGAATTGTATATTACGTGCGAGAGTGTGTGAGCGAGTGTGTATAGCTGTGTCCGTGTGTGTGTGTTTGTCAAGTGTGGATGCCCAGCGGCGGCGAGCGAGTGACTGGCTCGCCGCTGATTGGTTGTGGTGGTGGGCGTTAGGCGTGTGCGCGCGTGTGTATGTGTGCTCCCGTGTGTCACGGTGTGAGCTTGCAGTCGTGTTCGAGGTGTTGTGAGGTTGTGACGTCTTGTAGGCGCGCGTGCGGCAATGATGCCCACACGCGCCTGTCTGTAATATATTTTAGTTTTTTGTCTGTTACAGATGTTTTTCAAATTGGTTTTAAATTCGTTTTATTAATGTACAGATTCAGAAAACGTTGACAGCAGAACAAGACAAGTTAATTGACTGTTTTAAAAGACAAAATTGGTTGGTCAGGTGTTTTTTTGACAAACGTTCATACGCATTTTAAACTAACGCATTTTTAATGACACAATGTTTTCTAAAACAGTATCTATGTAAGATAGATTTGATTGATGTACGTTCAAATACCTTTTGTATAGCAAATAGCCTGCTGGTGTAACCATGGTTTTTTCAAAATATATTTTTTTGAAAAATGGTTTTCGTAGATGTAGAGATTGTGAAAAAAATTGGTGGCAGATCAAGGAAAGTTGAACCAAATTAATTGTTTTTTTATTAGTACCCTGTTTTTAGAGGTGGTTTTATGGATGATGGTTTATTTGATATAGTTATTTGTGTTCAAATACCCTTTTGTACATTAAATATATTTCCTCAGCTGTTTTTCTCCTACACGAAAATATTGTCCGTTTTTCTGGTCAGGATTGCCACACTGAATAATATGATCCGCTTTTATTCGTAGTCTCATTAGGGACACTAAGTTTGTGTGCATAATTGTAGTATTTGTGTAAATATTTTCAGTGTTTGTACTTATATATTTGCAAATAATTGATCTGCTGAATGAAATGATGAAAGTTATTATAATCAACGTAGTTCATTTCTGGTAGGAAAAAGGTAATATGTAAAAAAATAATAAAAAATTATGCCACCTGTTGTATTTTTAAAACAATTTCAGATTTTAGCATAAAAACAGTTCTCAAACCCTTCTTTCTTACACAATGATTAACTCAATAATTGAATGCAACACTGTACTGTACATAGAAGTGCCGCATAGTACCGTGCAAACAATGATATTAGGGCTTTCGGACACATTATAACAATTATATTGTGCATATTTAATGATAATTCAATTTGATAGGGTCACTAACAGCATGAATAACTCATGTGTTGTTAAAAAATAATTCATTTAACATCCCAAATATATAATTTCCATAATTTGAATTCTTTGCATGACTCTTGAAAAACCCCCAAAAAAACGTGTTTTTTTAGGTCGCATCTCTAGGTGCGGGTGACGCTCCCGCTGTTTCGTCGACAGTGAAATGCTGCTGTTGCCGTCTGGCCGCTGTTGGCAGTGTATTGAATTTATTCATTCCATTTCCGTTTAAATCCGTATGTATCCATTCCCTTCGCCTCAAACATGTCAAGAATGACAATACAACTGTACACGTGAAGCAAGGGCCAATTGAACCGCCGAGTATTCATGCAGGAGCTGACAAACCTCACTATCAAGTCGTAAAACAAGTTTGAAGACAAACGGATGAAAAATCAATCAACGCTCCGTTCATGCAATGCCTCCTCATTCGTGTACGTAGATGGGAAGTCACAATTCACGCACAAACACACACATAATAAAATGCATACATACACAAGCGAACACACACGATGACGGGCGGTCATGTGTCGAAAATAATGCCTGCTTCTGAACAAAAACACCCACGTTAAAAATACGACTCACTTGATGTGATATCAGATAAATATACACACCCATATACATATATTTACACACACCGCAAATACACACACACACACCCACACCCACACAAATACAAACTAATACAAATGCTAAAACACAATTACAAGATAATTAAGGACCGGCCCACAACACTGCAACAGGGCGACAAGGACACACATACTCGCATAGATGCGACAATGCTGATGATGATAACAAACAGCAAAAGTCACCGCTGCGAAAAAATGAGGCTAAAATGCCGCAGTGGCGCCATGAACGCCGTAATAGCAACAAAAATGTCACAACGGAACCTAAACACCGCATTGGAGCCAAGACCGCACCACAACCTGGTGACCTGATGAACACGAACCCATAATCCACTAAAGACAGCGGGATATCACACACACCCAACGCAAACACGCACACACGCACACACATACACACAGGCAGACTCATTCAAAAGCGCTGACCGAACTGGGAGGCTGAGTTAGCCGAAGTCACATAGGGCATGCCTTGCGGCTGTTGTTGATGATGATGAGCATGTTGTTGGTGATGTTGTTGCTGATGTTGAGTCGCCTGCATCTGACTCATGTGACTGGCAGCTTGCTGTACACACACACACACACATATATATATATATATATATATATATATATATATATATATATATATATATATATATATACACTAGTGCGGTGCTTCGTGCGGTGATTGTCGCTAGTAGATCGGCACTGCGTGCGTCTGGTAGCTTCGTGGGCTATTGTAATCCTATTAATATTGCTTATAGGTATACTTACTCACTTATGCTATACACCTATTCAATTTCAATGCACTTTTGAACCGTAAATCAAGCGCAACAAACAAACGCTTATGTAGCCAATGGTGCATTGTCAACGTGGGTTTTAACTCACATACACAGACTCACCCGCACATACACAGACACACTCAAAATTCAGCAGAATGCAAACGTCAAATATCCCGTTTCCACTCATCCCACTCAGGTATCTCTCAGAGGTCCACTATGCACGAATGCACATGCACATTGTGTGCCCGTGTGTATGCGTTTGTATATATATGGGAGTTTGTGTGTGAGTTTGTATGTGTTTGTATGTGTGGTTGCTCCGGTATATAGTGCTATATGTGCTATAGTGGAGACCAATCGGTCGTTCCGTTATTTGGAGGTTTCCGCTATTCGAATGTTTAAATCCCGCTCTTTGGAGGAGTGAACACGTATTTGAAATGCTTTTGTTCGGGATCAAGGAAGTGTTCCACTATTTGCAGGTCCGTTATGTGGAATGTCGACTGTACTTAAATGTAAACTTATTCTAACCGTGAATCAACGGTAAGAGGCTATCACAAACCAGGATCAAACTTAAACCAATTTGGCATTGCGGGTCAACAGTTCAACATCCTTCATATGATGATGATGATGATGATGATAATAGGGGTGCACCGGCCTGCAGACAATATGGCATCCCATGTTTCATATCGTTGGCTAGGATATCGTTTGAATAACAAGGATAAATTCACTAATCCCGCTTATGGCAGCAGTTGAATTTTTCACAATATTCAGGTCTCATGTGTGCGAGCACACATGTCCACTCGATATCCACAAAAATAAACTAGCTCTGTGATAGGGCCTAACAGAATTGATTTTACTTTAGATTTATCAAGCAAAATGCAAGCGTCAAATATCCCCGTTTCTATGCATGTCATTCTCAGAGCAATCCTACAGAGGCCCATTATACACTATCCACTATGCACAATTGTTCGCAATTGTGTATGTGTGTGTTTGTATGTGTGTTTGTGTGTGTGTGTGTGTGAGAGAGAGCGAAAGTTTGCGTTGCCACACAGACAAACAATGCGCACACAGTCCAAGTATAGTGTACACACACACACACATGCTCGACAATTTTACCTTAACATCACCAGATATTGAAACACTAGGCATTGAAATAAATCAGAAAAGTATATACACAATACTTATCAATATATATATATATATACCTCCAAATGGGAGATTTTCAAAATTCTTTGATAACCTGCAAGGAACCATTTTGACTGTCAGGGATTCCCGGAAGTACAAAATAGTCCATATTATGGTTGAATTCAATATCAATTTGTTAAAGCCAACTGATAACACAAATAGTTTAGTCAATCTCATGTATTCCTTCTCTCTCTTTCCCACTATCACGAGACCAACTAGAATAACTCAGAACTCAGCGACATTAATTGATCAAATCTGGACAACGCAAATTCAGACCAACAGCAGAAATTTTATTATAGAGACTGATTTAACAGATTATTATCCAGTTGTTTCATTGCATCATACGCCTCCAACAATAGTCAGAGTTCAACGATATATCGAAAAGATTGATAGGTGAAGAACAATTTCAGAATTTTCTGCACACTTTGGAAATTAATGCATGGGATGAGGTTTTTGAGTGCAATAGCGCCAAAAAATCTTTCAACAAATTTTACGACAAATTCAAAAATATTTACTATGAACATTTCCCAAAAAACTAATCAAACATAAAAATAAAAATGAAACTAGCCCACACATCACTGCATCTCTGAAATAAAAAAACAGGCTTCAAACACTTTCTAAAAAAATGGATGTGTCACGCCTGGGACAGTAACCACCGGAAAACCATATGGCGGGACTGCCAGTTTCTCGAACGCGCTAGACTGGCGGATATCGCGGAACAAATCACCATCTTGATTGGAGCGCTGAACGGCACTTATGCACGTGAGGTGCGGATGGTCAACATGACGTGATGAATTAGTGGACAAAAATGTCGCACTGTCGACGAGTCGCCGTCCTTGCATGTCAATCATGAGACCATATTCTCTCAAGAAGTCTGCGCCGATTATCAGTGTGGGTACAGCCGCGACGATGAATTTGAAAGAATAGACTCTACCCAGGCCCAGATCGACGCTGACTAGGCGACCAACCTCGTAAACGGGTATGGAAGATCCGATAGCCGCTCGAAGTTTCGGTTGAGGCAACTCGCTGAGGTGTTTCTGACCGACGGGTAACAATGACACCTCTGAACCACTGTCAACAAGGTACTTGCGGCCAGAGATGTCGGTCACAAACAACAGGTGGCACTCACGTTTGAGGCAACCGGACGTGGCCATTACCGCCGGTTGCCGTGCCCGTTTCCCGGTCGTTGGAACTGTGGCAGGTCAGCGTGGTACGTGCACGGTCCAGCACAATGCCGCGCGGCGAGACCGTATTTGCGGTGCAGGCGACACCAGCGGTCGACGAAACTTGAGCCTGCAGTTGCTTGCTGCGAGCTGTTTTGACGGCTGTTAACCGCGTCTGTTGGGGAACGTGCGGCCGCATGGCGCGTGACAGCGACAACACATTCGTCGTCGTCACTGATCTCCTGGCTGACCACAATAGTTGACGCTGGTGTCTCATGAGAGCGTGCACGATGGTGGATGTCGATTTGGAGGGCAGCCTCACGAAGAGTTACTGTCTTCAGCAATTCTCTGCACAGAAGCTGCATCTCTGTGGGGAGCTTGAGCAAAAAGATCTCGCGCAAAATCTTGTGTTCCATATCATGTGGGTAAAGCGCGTGCATAGCGTCATAGAGCTCGGATGGCTTCATGGAGCCCAGCCGCCGAGGGGCTCTCCATACG
Source organism: Sacculina carcini (assembly GCA_916048095.2). Classification (NCBI taxonomy): domain Eukaryota; kingdom Metazoa; phylum Arthropoda; class Thecostraca; family Sacculinidae; genus Sacculina; species Sacculina carcini. The sequence continues at coordinate 3,989,909 of OU696574.1, read as the reverse complement.
CTGGAGCCTCTCAGCTGGATACAGTTGGAGCCTGGTACGTAGTCTGTTTTGAAGTCGATCGTAGCAGTCGCCTGCCAGCGGTGATTGACTCGCGAGGTCCTTGACAATGCGAAACTTCGCGGGGAAAGTTTCGCCAAGACTTTGCGAAATTTGGTCAGCTGTGTTTTCACTCCTCCATCTTCCAACAGATTATCACACATCAGTAGCCACGTGTCGACATCAGTGTCATCAAACACGGGCAGCTCCACCCGGACTGCTGCTGAAACAGCGTCTGCTGGCTCAATTGACATTGTGATATTTCGCACAGGCGAAGAAAAACAGAAAAATATTTTACAACGAACGTTCGGGGTCACCACTTGTAGCAACGCCTACAAAAGATAATAACACGTAGCCGTGTATTGATCGACTGACTAGAAACGTACATCCAAAACCACAAATGAAACAACACATATACTAATAAATATAAATATACAATGGTGGCGCGGAGACCATAAGATCCTTAAGGTCCGATCCTAAGACCGCTAAAAGTCAATTTAAATGCAGACCCATAGTCACTGCACTGGAAGGTCCCCCAATAAAACTATAAAATAGTCTGGCAGAAAATTAGATCACCTCGATAATGATCGAAATCGGTGAGTCCCCAGAAGACTGTTTCAGAAAAAGCAAACCTTATAATGCATGATGGTACACTGCTCCACGTGGCCAAAATCATCCATAACTAGCTGAATTGAGTCGAAGTAGACTACATTAGACACTGAACAAGCAATAAGCCAGACTTAAATGATAACCCTTGAACTGTGATAAACGCCAACTTCAGAGTAGTGACACCTGCACAGCATGGAAGCTTGTTGATGACATTTAAGTCGTCTGGGGATGCTTGAATCCATCATTACCGCTAAATCTAGCGATGTCTGCCAAAAAACTCTACAAAACAACCTCAGAAAGGGGGCAAACAAAAAATATTGATTAATACTTGCATGGAAAATATATGACTTGCATTGAGAATGATCGTAATATTTTCAGACAATAAGGCTGCACCATGACTTTTGGCGCTGACTGTATACACCCATAGATGCACACACATATATACAACACACACACACACACACACACACACACACACAGATAATCAGACCTGTTGGCGTGCCAGCTGATGACTATGCAGCTCGCCCGATTGTGACGTCATCATTTGTGACGCCATCATGTGCGGCGGCGGCGGCTGTCCAAGACGAGCTCGCTTCACTACCTGACCATGCGCGTCGCCCACGTGACCCGTCTGTGCGACACAACCATATGCACGTGCATAACAATAAATATAGAGAAACAAACATTTTGGAATGTACATCAAATGATACAAATATACACCAAACATAAACTATATAAGTAAACTATATCAGCCACGGGAGAGGGAATGGATAAGATTGGCAGACAGGATTACTTGGTGCGGAATGATTCAGATAGAAGAGGTCATGGTAGTAAACAGGAAAAGACGGTGTATTAGAAAAGTGAAATTGTTCAGCTTCCCTAGTAGGTGTGTGGACGCATGGAACGGTTTGAGTACACAAGTAGTGAGTGAAGAGTGTATTGGAAAACTCAAAGAGAGGTTGGATAAAGCGGGATATTGACAAGGAGACACGATAGCTCGAACTGCATTGAAATATGTGAACATAAATATGCGAGTACACACATACGTGTACGTATATGATTTAGAAGTAAGTTTTAATTAACTGGCAAAGTACATAGAACATATTAATTCAGATCAACAGACCTTGCTGGAAGATTTGTCATCCTGTTCGTCTTCATTGAGAAACTCTCGCTTGGGGTACGGAATGATGTGACCTTCGAACACACTGTTCAAAATAACAACACCAACAACAACAATACAATACAACAATACGGTAAACTTGAACTTTTCAATTACAATTTACACCATTTAAAATTATTTAGATTATAATGGTTTTAGCACCATTCGATTTAGCGTTGTCTAAATTATTCGAATATATGTACTGATAAATACGTTCGGGAAAATATTGCCGAAAAAAACCCATCCCAAATTATGGCTCTGGTGCTTCTAGGTAGTTTTGTTTCTATAGCAAAAATAACGCTAGACAACAAATATTTTCTCAATACGTTCATCTTACCAAAACAATAAAAGTCAGGAGAATACAAGTTTGTAACTCTAACCAGTGAAAAGTTATTTGAGACTGAAATTTGAATAGCCGTCAATTGACGGCTCCGGTCCTTCTAGTGTAATACAGCGACAGCTGAAAGTGTTACTCATGTCAACTATTCTCCTTGTATATATTTATTGCACATAAAAGTCCATCGTCTGATGGCTGTGGTCTGATTGTGTGATCGCGTAAACAGAGTGGGTATGTTTAGAACATACAAATCGAAGAGCGGCGGAGAAAAAGACATAATTTTACGTTTTATAAAACATCAGACATAAAGGAAGTGGTTTAATTTTTTCTCAATTGGTTATGTAAGGAGATTTCAGATTCATTTTAAACACAACAATAAGAAAATATTTAATTATCTAAGACATGATCTAAATTTTTACCACGGCTTTGATAACAGACCAGGCAATAAGATGGCATAAATAGACAAACGATGGATGATTACAACGAAACAGACATACCAACACGGATAATCAAGCAAGTGACTTCGAAACAATACAAAATACCACAAATGCTTTGAATTTTAAACGTGATAAGCTTACGAAACGAACTCTTGCCAAATGTGTACCTGAATTTGTAAAATGTTATTTTGAAATGTCAATTTACGCACGTGTGCTCGTGTGTGTGTGTGTGTGTGTGTCTACAGACTCGCTGGTAGGCAGCGGATCTTCTTTAAAGTATTCGTCTTGCATGGCCTGTTCTGACGTGATGCGCTTGGTCGGGTCCATAATCAACAATTTCTGCAACTGTCACGCGCACACATACGCACACACACACGCACAAATACACACATAATCAAATACGCACATATACACACATTTACAACTCTTTTTCTAGACTTTTTTCACTTCGTACTCTCTTTCTCTCTGAATCTTTTGGGCGCTTCCGGTACATGGGGCCACCTTAGGGTGGTAATAGTGCTTGCACTCTTCCCATGCTACTGGATTTGCCTGTAATTAATAATAATAATAATTAATAATAATAATAAGGGTAAGTTGAGTAGATACACGCTCGGTACACACGGTGTAGCTTACATATTTGCAATGACCACAAGTATGATGGGGAAATCAAATATTTACCAGCGACAATTAAGCCCACATCTATAGTAATTCCATTTGTGAGTATCAATGACAAACATTATTAACCTATATTTTAATCAATCACTCAAGCACGCGTGACACACACACACACACACAAACATGCACAAAAAAACATACACACATACACACGAAGATACATTTCAAATTCACATGGGTTAAAAGGCACTACAAATTTGTGAAAATATAAGCAAATGGATAAAAATGAAGCCAATAGTCAGACAAGGGATGATAACAGACAAGAACACACGGCTGACCAGATGAAACGCCTTGCTGTCTGGCTTCACTTTGTGTCGCTCCATATACTTGACGAGGGAGCAACTGGCATAACTGCACACAGACACACATACACACACACAGTCATATAATCACATACGAAGACATACATACAGGCACACAGTCAGACAGATCGACGCGACGTGAATTGAACGAAATCGCGACTGTCACATGCGTCAACACGTGTAGGTAAATTGACAGGGAAATATAGTTACTGAGTGCTATACACACAGCATACACAGTCTTTTAGGTCCATGCTAAGGCGTCAAACAGAAGGCAGGAAGAAGACGTAGATAAAGCCCGCGCCAATCTCTGACATATACACAACGATGGCTCAATGGACTGGAAATCCCTTACTGAAATCAATGCATCTAGAAATTTGTCACTCTGGCGAGATTTGAATCCGAGAACACCACCGACCCAATTGGACCCAATGTTGCACGTACAACGCCAGACATTTATAAAGCAAAACCAACACTGAGAATGTCTAATGCGAAGCATCGTGACTGCTGCACGTCCTCCACTGTCTCAACTGGGTCACCATTGGCTTGAATGAGCAAATAATTTCTTTCTAAATTAAACTCTTAATACAGACACAAAATGAAGAACAAACAATCAACACACACATACGCACAAACACATATACATGCACAAGACCTGGATCTCTTGAAGTCTTTGAGCAGAGTGCCGTGTTCGGGCATTTTGCGAATGTCCTCCCAATCTTTCTCTTGGGGAAATCCCATGACATTGAATATGCGGTCCAGCTGGTCGTGATGGTAGGGGTTGGATGTTTTGATGTCCTCCTGTCGGCAATGGAAAATCGGCTCTGACGTCAGCAGCTCGGCGAAAATGCAGCCAATCGCCCATATGTCTAACACACACACACATGTCCACGCAGAGAGACTGAGTGTGTTATTGACAGTTGTTATAGGTGGACGTGTGTGATAGAGATCCGAATTTATCGGCCATTTTTGGAAAGTTTTCGAAGTTTTGATTTTATGATTTACTCATGCTCTTAATCCCGTGTTTTGTATGTTCATCATTTGTGTCTCTGTGTGTGTGTGCCGGTGAGTGTGTGTGTGAGAGAGAGTATTATTATGTGTGCCAACCTGTAATTGTGATATACATATATATACTGTTGGTTGTGTTTAATAAATGAATAAATAAATACAATGACTGAATTCTTCCTGGACGTTTCGTGGGCGTGCTGTAACCTCGCATTCGGCCCTTTAGCGGCAGGAGGGTGGTAGGTGAGCCGTTGAAGACGAGAGTCTGAGCTAGTATTTTACAATTTTGAGCAGTTCGAAATTCCTCCCAGTGTTCCTATATTGGAACAAGCAATTTGTGGGAGATTTTCTCCCGCCATGTTTAACCAATTCCAAAAGTAAACCACCCTCGAATAGAGCATGAGACAGACTCTAAGGACATATAGTTAAAAAAATTAAAATTCTACACATCACATAATTTAGCCATACTTGACCCATTTTGCACAAACTGTAGTGAGAGGCAGCAAAAAGTTAATATAAAATTGATTAATGGAACTTTTTTCAAATTAGCAGCTGTAGTTAACCCATTAACCGGCGAACATACAATTAATGAAGTTGGCTAATTGAAATGCTCAATTCTTTGTATATTTAGTTTAATTAAACATGGTGAAATACGAAGGAAGTGTTAGGAAAATAATACGAATTAGGTTATTTTCTAAGTTTTTCAGGGTGATCTAGAAATAGATCACTGCCGGAGAGCACCGTAGGGTACACCGCGTATAGTGGGTGTCTTTCAAATGTCTTATATTTTTCAATAGGATGCCTGCATACTGTGATCTAAGTATGAATGAGGTGAATGTGGCCTTCCTGGACGACCTTGGCCTCGATGTCGATGAGGTTGAGGCTGATATTCTTCTAGGTTGACGTTGACATTGGGGAGTTTTCCAAGGCTTTCAATCGATAAGATGATCATAAAGTATTACGGCCATCACGAGCTGAAGCAGTTCATTCGAGGTAAACAATTCGATTCGGATACAAGTTATGGTCTATGTGCGCCTCCGACGGAAACATCTACGCTTCATCTTTGTATCAGGACAAGGAGCAGGGTCACTCAGCAGGGAACCCGTTGGGTTCTCGAGTAGTACTCAGCCCCATCTCCCAGGTCGACATCACTAACGGGAAATAGCTCTCCTTCGACAAATTGTTCACATCTCCATTACTTGTCGTCTTGTTGAGCAAAATGGGATCCAGTGCGTTGGGAAACATTCGCGCCAATTGAACCAAGAAGGCTCAGTTCAAGTCGGAAAAGGAGATGAAGGATTGGGACTCTGGAGCAAAATTTCAACCAAAAGAGCCAGATTATTTTTGGCTTGAGAGCAAAAATTCTATTAAATTCTAGAGCAAAAATTCAACGTCACAATACACGTTGGTTATATGAATCGCCCAGAGATCAAGCCAAAAAAACGCTTATATGGACGAGCTTTTTAAACAGCGTTCAGAGGGGAGAACTCTAATTTATATTGATGAAACGAATTTCAATTTGTTTTGTCGACGCAAAGAAGACCGATCCAAAATTGGTACAAGAGCTGAGGTTGTTACAACTTCTCGCAGAAGAAGCAATGTTCTATTATCGGATCAATATCTAACAATATCGTGATTCGCTTTGAAACACAAATAGAATCGTTCAAGTTAACTCAAGCAAACGCCTGATTCAGACAACTTGTTGACCAGTGCATGGCGGATGGTGCCACGTTCATTATTGATAATGTGCCACGTTCATTGTTGATAATGTGCCAGCTCATGCATCGCTCAAGTGTGTTATCAGTAGAGTTGGGAATTTTATGTGATCACATAAAAAATAGTGCATGACGAATGGTGTCTACAAGTCCACATTCATTATTGATAATGCGCCAGCTCATACATCACTGGAGTCTGTGATCAGACCAGACAAGGATGTCAGATTTCTGCGGTTGGCACCGTACTCGTATCTTCTAAATCCTATTGAGCTCTTGCGGAGTTCCCTCAAGACATCAGTAGAGGAGCATATACGTAGCGTGGTGCCACAATTAGCGTGGTCACCTTGTACGCAAGACACGGACAAGGTGACCTGTTACTAGTGGAGATGAGGCTGAGGAGTTTGGAGGAATTTAATTTAATCAATCAATGGAATTTATTAATGACTAATAATTTATTATTTATTCATTATTAATCAGCTCAAGAAATCTAATCTTTTGATCAGTTGATTCCACATGTGTTGTTTAGTGTATTTGTCATGTGTCGTTTACTGACAATACGGTCTTATGTTGTTTGATGAATACCAAATTATCAGATACAAGGTTCAACACAACACTTGTCCTTGTAAATAAAACTGTTTTTAGTTGTATGTTTGTTTTTTATTCATGTTGTTTAGTTTATGATGTAATTTTGGTCGAGTAACACACATCAAATCATATTCCAACTGACAGTAATTATAACAATAATATCTATAGAAGTAAATAAGATATATTCTTAAAGCGCCAATATAACACAAGCCTCACAAAACGTCATTTAAAATACGCTCGTGTGTTGAATACACAATTATTTCTCAACTACCTTCACATATTAATCTCACAGATAAGCAAAACATTCATACCAACGGATCTTTTCTGGGAGCTACTCAGAATGATTGTGGATATTTTTGCGTTCAAATTTGATATATGTTACAACCGTTTTGAATGATTTGATGTATTGCAAAATTGATTATAAATTTTGTCAAATTGATTTTCAATTTTGTCAAATTGATTCTCAATTTTGTCAAATTGATTTTCAATTTTCTAAAATTGATTTTCAGGTTTTGTAAAATTGATTTTCAGGTTTTGTAAAATTGATTCTCACAATTGTAAAATTGATTCTAAGTTTTGCAAAATTGATTTTCACAGTTGTAAAATTGATTGTCAGTTTTGTAAAATTGACTTGTAAATGATATATAAAAATCCAACGATACAGCACTCCTGGTGCAGCCAGGCTGATGAAATCAAATTCAGTTTTGAAAAATATGAGAGAAGAGAGCATATTGATTTATGTTGTGATGAAGAAGTACATATACGAGTGCTCGCATATACATGTAAATGTAAATTATACTGGTATGTAAATGTAAAACAACTATCAATGCAATAAACAGTAGTATACATACATAAAAACTACACGTCATGTGAAAAACCAACGAGTATCAAGGTGAAGGAGCCACTTTCTGGTACCCAAATCTAACGAAGATATGGATTGAGTTGATATATTGGATCACCTCTTGGTCACATACCGACAATGTATAAGAGGTGTTTGATGTATATGAGGTAAACGGTATTGGTCGTTGTTAAAAAATGCTGTCGGCTTGTCTGTAACTGCTGTGTGGTTCTTGTACTATCAACTCGTAGACAACCCCATTCCCCACATGAATTTGAGAAGGGAAGTAACACCCTGTCTGCTGAATAGTGCAACAGCACGGACACATATGGCTCGAAGTAGAGTAGCATAACTGCCAGAAGATGTTGAATGGTTATAGTTAGTTAGATGGAAAGTAGGTAGGTAGTTGCAGGGTATCAATGCAGCAAGTGCCTTGTCAGACAACATTTTGACAAACATGTTGATTGCGTCAAAAAATACCAAACGTATTCAAAATAATAAATATACCAAAAAATTCCAAACGTCCGTTGGTACCAAACATACCAAACGTATGCTAATCATAATTAGCATGAACTAAATTATTTTGGCAATTGAAATTCAAATTGTATCATTTATGTACTGATTTTTACATGTCCTGAAAATAAGGTAAGTTTCGGTCGCTGTGTTCATAGCGTTCCAAAATGGGAAGATAAATGTAACCCAACAACCCACTGTTTGAATGCTTCAATATTTTCGCTGAGTATATATGTTGGGTATTTGAGACGATCTGTACATGTTGGCTGAAATCTATCAATATTTTCTATACCTGGATGAAAAAAGTCACTACGACGGGTCACTACGACGGCTGACATCGTCCCGTAAGCAGCGGTCGCTTTGGATATGATGTCGGTGTTCACCGGATTCGCACAATTGTTTAGTTACGCTTCAATTACTTGTAGGATCTCATTCGTCTTTTCCGACGTACGCCATGCGGCCCTCAATGATGCTATTGGTCGTGCGTTGGCGGCTGTTGGAGCATCAGCTTTGCTAGATCCTCGAGGCCTAGATGGCGGCGACCGTAGACAACCTCACGATAACACAATCTCGCCGTTCAGCCATTGTCTGGTCGCTGGTCTGGGACGACACGTATACTAATACGTTCGGCGGTACTCAGCTCGGCGACTGCGCCACCAGAGCAGGAGCCGCCGCGCGAGCCGCTGTTTGCCAAACGCGTGATTTGTATGTCGAGCTGGCACATCACTATCGCTGAGCCGCTGGCTGTGGAGACAAGTGGGTTGATGGGACCAGCCCTACTACTGCTGCTACAAGAGCTAGGTCAACGTTCGGAGAGCCCCGGGAGACAAGCTGGCTTCAACGAGTCAGTCTTGCGGTAGCTTGCGGCAACACGGCGGCCCTAACGCATGTATCTGAATATTATACGCTGTGTGTCTCGCTTTTAATAAACGTTTTTTGAAAAAACACACATACAAGCACTCATACACGCACGCATTTTCACAAGCTTGAGTCTACACCAGGGGTTCTTAACCGGGCGTATTCATACCCCTTGGGGGTATGGGAACCAAAAGCAGGGGATATGAGACTCGATTTCTGGGTACTGACAAAATTATTAATGGCTTATAAATAATTAAATTATCAATGGTAAGGTTTTACTAGTAATCCGTATCTAAAGTACAATGAATTCAAGCAATTAAAACACTCGCGGATTTAGAAAACATACTGGAAAACAATAGGATTGGTGATAATTATTTGAACAGTCAAATAAAGGGGGTATGGGACCATATTCGGGAATCCATTGGGGGTATGGAAGCATCAACAAGATTAAAAAAAACCCTGGTCTACACAATCATGAGTATGTGAGCTGACAATTTAATTAAAATTATTGATGTGTGGCATGAATTGCTTCCAAGATGTTTTACCTAATTGATATGTGATGTTTCAACAATAAATGATTAACACAAAAATTGTGCTTAAACCCTGAGTTCACTTCACATACACAAAACTAAATTAGCAGCACATAGACGTTGTAAGTTGAGCACAACAAGAAATGTTCTACAAGATACCGACACACGCGGAGAAAGATCTGCAACATCGCAAGGAAACACGCACACACACACGCATACATACCGATAGCCTTCGTATAGTGACGCGCTCCGAGCAGCAGCTCCGGTGCGCGGTACCAGAAGGTCACAACAACTGGGTCAAGGTCGGCTAGCGGCTTCAGCGGACTGTTGAACAGACGAGCGAAGCCCATGTCAGCAATTTTCACCCGCCCTCTCTCCACGCCCTGCAGAACACAAGCAACGGTGTCATAAAACGCTGTGTTCCACCGGTCAAATACACACAGCCCCATTTACTATCATGAATATGCACACACACACACACACATGGTGCGAAAGCGTGTAACACAAGTGCACCGAAATTGTACAACACGCTGCCTGCTGATGTGAAAAAGTGACCAAATGTGAAGATATGAAAAACGAAGACTGAAAATATTCTATCTCCGAAAACTATCAATACACTACTCACGCTCTTATAATCCATCGCGCGAGCAAGGAGTGTCCCCCTACAATATAATTCCCCCAATAATACAGAAACAAATAGAGTCAGACTGATGTTGCTGTCGAGGTTCAGCACCCACCTCACCCATCACCAGAATGTTGGCCGGCTTGAGGTCGCGGTGCAACACCCAGTTGGCGTGTAGATAGTGGATGCCGTCAAGAATCTGGTACAACAACGACTTGACCATGCCGCGTGAAACCAGCACCGGCTTCTTATTGTTCTTAGCGGCTCGATGGAACTTGATTATATGCTACAAAATACGTACACACACATATGAACGTGCACACGACGAAAAGTGGAACGGAGTGGCATAAGACATCCGCTAGGGACACATCATCAACCTAAAACCGAGTCCCTCGAAGGTATAATTTAAAATATGATTAACAGTATGTGAACAACACACAAAAACTCAACCTTCATTGTCTGACCAACGCTGTATACATTTATCATCCAGTCTAGTTGGCTATTTATTGACATAAGCATGTGCACAAGTGAATACGAACAATTTACATATATTTTCCCAACGACAGACGGGATAAACATAAATAATAGATATACTAAGGTCGTTCTAAAAGTAATGCCTCCTATTTTTAGCTCCGTCACAAATAATCGGAGGGAGTGAAGATTACACCATATCATGTCTTAACATTTGCTTGCATGCCCTAAAATTTTCATATATCTATTCCATGTATTTGCGGCGTGACGTCTCCATCATTAAATTTCGTCATGGAGACTCATCAAAAGCAGATATGCGTCGTTGAATTACTTTACAAGGAAGAGAATGCAGCCGTCTACATTCACCGACGCCTACAGGGGGTCTATGAAGAGGACGCGGTGGATGCAAGCATGGTTAGATGGGTCCTTCGTTTTGAGTGTGAATAGTGATGTCAAGGACAAAGCACGCTCCGGACGTCCGCGCACCCACACAAACCCAGAGAAAGAAGCACGCCTCGATGGACTGATCCGTGCCGACCGGCGGATAACTGTCAATGAAATTCGAGAATAGTTGGATGTGGGTGCCAGTGCAGTGGAAACGATGTTATCATCCCTGGGATACATCAGTTTGTGCCAAGTGGGTTACAAGGACCAAAAGGACCGGTGGTGGAATGTGTCAGGATTTATTGCACCGTTACGAGGCCGAAGGTGACGGATTCCTGGACTGCATGTGTCACCACTACGAGCCAGAGACGAAAAAGCAGTCCATGGAATGATACTATATGAGCTATCCAGCAAAGAAGTTCAGGACGCAGGCGTCAGCGGGCAAAGTGATGTGCAACGTCTTCTGGGACAGGCAAGGAGACATCCTCTTGAATTTCCTGGAACCAGAGGCGACTGTCTGACCGTTACGTTGAAATGTTGACAAAACTGAAGGTACGCATATCCCGCGTAAGGTCAGAAAGGAGAGAAGCATTAAATTTGCAACATGACAATACCAGGCCACACACGAGTCTGAAGACCACGGAATACGTGACAAAGTTCGGCTGGACGGTTGCGACAAAAACACGCGCTGCAAGTTGATCACGTTCGGATGTTTGAGCTCACGCACCAACGCTATCTCACGACATGCCGACATGGATAATCCAGTTCCCTCGATCTGCTTAAGAGCGTACTCCCATGTGTCCTTGCTGCACACCAGAGCAGCAGCATGAGCCACAGTGCAGCGCATGCCGACGTTACATTAGCGTGCACAGTACATATTGCTGCTTTTTGGGGACCAAAATCAACCATTACGCACTGAACGCAACAATGGTGAAAACAGCTTTCGCCAGGAATCACGCACAACACAATTGCCATTCACTCACAAAACAGCGCTCGGCAAGACGGAAACACAATCAGTCACCATCGCTCATCCAAAATATTAAAATTGATAAGGCTGCAAACTAATTGCGTAAAACGCAAACATAGGCACCATAGCGCTTAGATTGGAGCAAAATAAAATAGTATAGTCCTGACCTGGCATGGTTGAGTTCCACCTTTTCGAGCCTCTCAAGAACAGCTAACGTGGGCAACACTTCCCAGACAATGGCGCCGCCGTCGCCGCCGTGAAGAAATTGACCAATTCGGTGGGCGCTGACTTTAACGAGGGAGGCATCAAGGCAGTGGAGTGGAGGTGATTACATAGAAAAATAAACGTAAAACAAAGAAAGTGCGCTCTTTTCATATCGCCACTCCCATCCTCCTATGCCATAAACTTTTTGAGTTTAAAAATAGGAGACATTACTTTTGGAACGACCCTAGATGATAAAGAATGGAACTAGAAATAGAACACTTTCAGTGAAATATTTTCCCTCACCTCACACTCGGCATGCTCCCATTTAACCACAAATCATTGGTCTCCTAACACTCACCCAGAGGTCGTGCTCAGCGTAGTCAAACAGCAGCCACACCTTGCGGTCTGGTTGAGACAAAAACACGCGTTGCAAGTTGATCACGTTCGGATGTTTGAGCTCACGCAGCAACGCTATCTCACGACATGCCGACATGGATAATCCAGTTCCCTCGATCTGCTTAAGAGCGTACTCCCGTGTGTCCTTGCTGCACACCAGAGCAGCAGCATGAGCCACAGTACAGCGGATGCCGACGTTACATTATCGTGCACAGTACATATTGCTGCTTTTTGGGGACCAAAATAAACCATTACGCACTGAACGCAACAATGGTGAAAACAGCTTTCGCCAGGAATCACGCACAAAACAATTGCCATTCACTCACAAAACAGAGCTCGGCAAGACGGAAACACAATCAGTCACCATCGCTCATCCAAAATATTAAAATTGATAAGACTGAAAATTAATTGCGTAAAACGCAAACATAGGCACCATAGCGCTTAGATTGGAGCAAAATAAATATAAAACACACTTATATTTCATTATGTGTAGTGTAGTTTTATTGTATATAAAACTAGTGACATATACTGCACTTTTTGCGGCTATTGTCGCTAGAAGATTCGCATAACGCGCGTCTCCTTACTTCGTCGATATCTTATTTGGATTGTTTATAAATGTTGTACACCTATTGATTTTCAACTTGATTTTAACCGTAAATCTACCGTAAGCGGCTATCACAAACCAGGAATCAAAGTAGGCCAAATTAGCATTGCGGGTCAACATTTCAACATCTTCGAAGTCGCTGACTCGTATATAGTAAATAAAATTTCACAAATCCGGAATATGACAGCAGTTTGACTTTTTACAGTTCTCAAATCACTGTGAGAGCACACGTGTGGAAATTTTTTGCACTCTCATATATAAACACAAAATTTGCAAGTATAACTTGCATACATACACAAGCGCACACGAACACACAAACGCTCATGGACACAAAAACGCTCCAGAATTGCATTGTCTTGTGAGCTGTTGAATCAACAGAATGAAAAATGCGAATGAGGGCGTTCCTACACGTTAAATTTGTATTCACTTTGTGATACAGACTAACAACATATATATTACTTTAATTTACGCGCACATAGACTCACCCATACATGCACACATATACACAAACACACGCACACACATGGACGAACACACACACATACGATAGTTTGTGACAATTCGTATGGAGCAGTGAGGGTAAGGCAGAGGTTCTTTGCATCGGATTAGATGTGGAAGGAAATACTAAAAGTGTTTGGTTTGCATTCTTTCTTGAGAACAACGTAAGCTAAGGGGCGACTTGATTACTGTTTTTTAGACATAGAATGGGTATGAAAAGTTATATAGGGATAATTGTATAGTTTGGGATAATTCAGGCAAGAGGGATCATGGGAAAAAAACCAGGGTTTGTTTGGTTTAAACCAAGTGGTTTTATTATTAAAAACACATTTTTTTTAAATCGTTTTTTTGACAGAAAAGATTTTTCTCATATAAGAATGATCTAATATTTTCAGAATTAGTAAATGAGTTAATTATTACAGTTTTAAATCTTCATAATTATTACTTTTTGGAATGATTTTATGTGTTTGCACGATATGGGAAACATTATTATTAACATTTTTGGTTTTTGCTCGGGAAACATTGTAGTTGGTATTTATGAGAAATCCTAAATATTTACGACAAAACATTTGAGTTTCTATGACAAAACACTATTTTTAGAAACCTCTGAGTTAAAAAAGCTGTGTTTACTCTGAAAACAAACATGAATTAGCCTCCATGGACAAAACAATTTTAGTCACTAGGTTTTCATAAATAAGGCCACTGGGTATTTGGATTTGGACTTTGCAAACATATGTGGGTGTTTAAAATGGACTGCTTTCGCAATTGGAAGCGGTTTAAAACTTCCGTTGTCTATAGATGCTACAAGGCGAAATGCAAGATCCTGTGTGTACATTTTTATGATTATATTTTTATCTTTTTTAAATATTTACAAAACTCTTGGTAAGTGGTACTAATATATGTTTCACCATATACTAAATAGCATGGTACAATCCTTTTTTTGATTTGTGTGTGCAAAGTGTAAAAAACCAAATAAACAAAAACAAACAATGTTTTTTTTGTGTTTTCTAAAAAAAGCATGGATTTGTTTTTTGTTGAAAAAACCCGGTTTTTTTCCAACCCTGGAAAAAACTGAAAAGGACTAGAAGTTTGAGAGATGTTAAGATGTAGTTTCCCATATAGGTGTGTTGATGTCTGGAATCCGTTATTGGGGAGGATATTGTAGGAGCTAATAGCGTAGGAACATTTAAAGAAAGACTGGATAGTGTGAAATCCTGGGAATTTCAGGGAAAATAGGTTAGAGGGTCGTTTGGAGACAGGACAGTACGAGCACATCTCATCACCTGTGGTAAACAAATAGGGGAGGTGAGTACATACACGAAAAATATCCCCGTTTACATTCATCACTAGGGTGACCTTTTGTTGCAAATGCAACTCTTTCATTGTACTTTTTTGATCCTGAGAAGTACAAACATCAATGACTTTTGGTTTTTAGCTCAAGTCGGTTTCTAATTACATGTATATAAATGTAAGAATCACTTCATACGAAAAAAGGCACTGGGGGCGTGTGTGTCTACTGGAAGCAAAAGGGGGGTGTCAGGAAAGATAGTTTGGGAACCACTGAGTTAGATCAACAGTACTTCACTATAATTACCGCATAATCAGATGATATTTTATCTGCAAAATCCACTTACATCTTGCAACATTTAAGGAAATCAGCATACAGTGAGTCTGTCAAATTAGATTATAGATATAAATACCACTACCAGGCATCAGTGCGCACATTCGATAGGCTAGACAAGCATTTGAAACACACAATGTCACCGCAGCCGCCGACGCTCAAAATGCAAAAAACCAAACAAAAAGAGAAACGAAAACGTGAAACTCCCAAAGTGTAATATTAAGGAGTGATTTCAGTGTATACATTTTGTTACCCTATTTGTGATTTTTAGCGCATCCAAATGTCACCCTTATCGCAAGTGAGGTGACAGTTGAAGCTTATGAAGAATGCAATCCTAGCACAACTGCCAATGAAAAAACGTATTGTAGTAATAGTTATGAAATGTAAAACGTACAAATTTTCCTAACAAAAAGTATGTTTTAATAATTAAGTGATTTTCACTACGCTTTCACGGGATTTAGTAAAGTTTCTGAGAAATTCCAAGTGCAACTTTTTAGCGCACCTTTTAAGATTTTTAGCGTAACTTTTCAATCGCGTACCAAAAGGTCACCCTATTCACCACATTCTCAAAACAATCTCTCAGAGGAAATACATCCACTATGCACGACTGTACGCGATTGTGTATGTGAGTGTGTGAGTGAGTGCATGTGTGTGTTTGTGTGTGTGTGTGGTCCATCTTACTAAATTTCGTAGGTACAGTTCGCAAAAATGACGCGGTGTATATAATTCATATGAAAAATAAGCACTGATAGAAACAATCAATGCAAATTACAAATACAATACTAAGGTACAGATACAGAATCAAACATTTCTTGAACACGCACATACACGACTACAGCAACTTAATTAAACGCTTCGTTTTGCTACACTCTCTGTCCGTCACTGCGCACAGGCCACGCCGCTGCGCAAGGTCGCTGCACACGTGTATGTTCATATAATTCGGCACACAGACACACACACCAATACAATGTGTACACGGTGAATCTTGATGCGGACATACCCATACGTACTCTTATACGTATAGGTTGGTTTAATGCTTGACCAGGTGATGTTTGCAGTCAGAATTACGTAACATTTGCGTGATCCTCGGATCCTATTAATTTTTCCGCTCTCTCTGATTCGATCCTCCTCCTTGCTCCCATTCTCACCCATATGGTTAATTCCTCTTTTCTTCATGGTCAATTTCTAGCTTCTAAGCATGCTATAATCACACCCATACTGAAGAAGCCTAATGCTGATCCTGCCATCCCCTCCAACTATCGTCCTATATCTATGCTTACGCTTCCTTCTAAAGTTCTTGAACACGCTATCCTTGAACAACTTCGTCCGATTATTACTCCGGTCCTTGATCCTTGTCAATCAGGCTTCATGTCAAATCATTCAACTGAAACTCTCCTTATTCGCCTCACTAATGACATTTTTTCCAACTTTTCCTTCGGCAAATCTGTTCTGCTAATATCATTAGATTTTTCATCTGCCTTTGATCTCGTCAATCATTCCATTCTGTGTGAAGATCTCGCCCATATTGGCCTTTCTTCCTCAGCTCTTTCTCTTGTCTCTTCCTACCTTCATAAACGTTCCTTTTCTGTCCGCTGTAATTCCCGGATGTCTGTCAATGTTCCGTTGACTTCTGGCGTCCCACAGGGTTCTCTCCTGGGACCACTCCTTTTCAACCTCTACGTCTCGTCCCTTTGTTCTGTCCTCAGAGAATACCCTATTTCCTTTCACGTCTATGCTGACGATGTACAAATTTACTTTCCCTTATCTTTACATAATTCTTCTTTAGTATCTAAACTTCTTTCCCATATTTCGTCATGGGCTGCCTCCAGATACCTCCTTCTTAATCACGACAAAACTGTCTACTTAGCTTTTCATCCTCCAAGGATAACCCCTACCACTGTCTCCTTGCCTCTAGCTGCTCAAATTCGCAACCTTGGCATCACATTTGATCCAACAATATCATTTTCTCAACACTTTTCTCAACTCACTCGCTCTTGCCGCTTCATTCTGAGAAAATTGTATCCCATACGTTCTCTTTTGGACGAATCTTCGGCTGTTCTTCTCGTCAATTCTTACATTTTCACTCGCCTAGATTACTGTAACTCCTTGTTTTTTCACCTTCCCCTCAAAAGTATCCGCCATCTACAATCCATTATCAACCTTGCCTGTCGCTTCGTTCTTAAACTTCCTCCCAAAACGCCTACTTCAGCTCACCTTCACCGCCTTGGTTGGCTCACTGCTCATTTCCGAATTCGCTACAAAATTTGCTGTTTGGTGTACAAAATCCTTCACTGTCCTTCACCCCCGGCCTATCTACGCTCACTACTTCTGGTTCAAGAGAGTACTTCTGGTTCACGTCGCCATCCTACTCCTCTAATCTGTCCCCCTGCGTTGAACCAATCCACTTGGTCTGCGAAATCATTCTTTTTTTCTGCACCCCGCATTTATAATTCACTTCCTCCTCGCCTCCTCCGAATGAAATCCTACTCATCTTTCTCCTCTGAGCTGCACAAACATTTCCTTTCTTTGGCCTCAGAGTCTTCTTAAGTTTACTTGTTGGCAATGTTATAATTGATTTATTCTTCCTATTGATATTGATTTAATCCGTTTTTCCTTTTATTTAATGATTTATCGCTTTTTTGCACATTTTAGTTACATATTCCGGACTCATAATTGCTACATGTTTGTGTTTCTGTTCTGCGCTGCATGTTTTTACTTCACCCAACCTGCGCAATTGACCAAATTTCCCACTTGCTCCAGTATTATTTTGCGTGTCGCGCGCTTGTAACTATTGTGTGCGCTATATTAAATACATGTTTGTTGTTGTTGTTGTTGTGATGTATTGATGCAATTGTTGGTTATGCGTTGCCATGGTAACGAAGCGAAAGACGCATGCAGCATAAGAAAACGAGGGTTGCTGACTGGAAGACTTGGAAAGAATTGAATATGTGTTGTGTGGCTAATTAATACTTGTTAATATATCTACAATACATTCTTACTGGGTTGGACTACGTCAAGTTTTTCAGTGACACAAATACTGATCAATGTTTGAAAAAATATACCATTTACAAGATAATTTTACAAAACCGAAAATCAATTTTATGATTGTAAGTCAATTTTACAAAAACGAAAATGAATATTACAATCTTGAAAATAAATTTTACAAAAGTGAAGATCAAGTTACAAATCATTAAATCATTGAAAACGGTTCTAACAGATATCAAAATTGAACGTAAAACTTTTTAAACAATCATTCTGAGTTGTTCTCAGAAAAGATCCGTTGTTATGAATGTTTGACATATCTGTGAGACTAATTACAATTAATTAACAAAGTAACCCATTTACAAGTCAATTTTACAAAAGCGAAAATCAATTTTACAAAAGTGAAAATCAATTTTACAAAAGTGAAAATCAATTTTACAAAAGTGAAAATCAATTTTACAAAAGTGAAAAACAAAATCAAATTTAAAATAGTTGTAACCTATATCAAATTTGAACACAAAAATTTACAATCATTCTGAAAAGTTTTCAGAAAAGATCCGTTATGAATGTTTTGCACATCAAACAAAAAAACAAAACAAACAAACAAACATGCATTTGATATAGCGCCAAGTAGAGCAGAGGCGCGAAAAAAGAGTAAAACTGGTGCTAATAGAGGGAGAATACATGAGCCAGCAAAAATAACACACATGATAATACAAGAGAACAAGGAGCATAAAAACAGCAAAAGAAATATCTTACACAGTAACACACATCACATCATACATTAACACTGGTGACCAAGACAAAAAAATGTAGAGAACAAGATTTAGTGCTGTCAGAATGGAGGAGTTGGCAAATATAGCAAAAATTTGTGCAGAGCAGAAGAGAATGAGGAGTATGATTTTTGCTTCAGGACATGAGGAGAAAGTTGATTGTAAAGACGACGAGCAGAAAAGTAGAATGTAACATCGATGACTAAAAATAAAAATAAATTGATACAACATACGCTAACGAGTATGCATTTAAGCGAGTACGATGTCGAGTACGAGTACTCATACGCATGACAAAAAGTATGTTTAAAATAAAATTAATAAAAGCCTTGTTCAGCAGCTCTTTTTGCGGCTCTGTCAGCTCACTCGTTGCCCAAAATACCAATATGGGCCGGACTCCAGCATGATCTTCCTCTTCCTCTCTCCGCGTCAGGTAGGGACCCACTTAGAGAGGCCGAGAGCTTCCGCTTAGAGGAACTCTCCACCTCCATGGCATTCGTCCCAGGAGAGCTGCCAACGAGAACGGATAAAACGATGGATGATAGGAAAAAAATCCGAATACGGAATGGGAAAGTTAAAATAAAATAAATAAAATTATTGTTCGGCAGGTCTTTTTGCGGCTGTGAGCTCGCTCGTTGCCAAAAATACCAATATGGGCCGGACTCCAGCATGATCTTCCTCTTCCTCTCTCCGCGTGAGGTGGGGACCCACTTAGAGAGGCCGAGAGCTTCCGCTTAGAGGAACTCTCCACCTCCATGGCAGTGGTGGGAGTCGCTCCGTCGTGGGCGGAAGGCGGTGCTCTAGCAGCCACCGAGCGCGGAGAAGCAGGCCCCGCACTCGGTTCGGGACCGGAAGATGATCGCCGGTCACTCCTCGGCGAGGCTGACTTGACTGAACGGCGGCTCTTGTGTTGAACCACCGTACAGCCTCCGGATTTCCTCCGGCTCGGATACGACCACTCTGCCGGCTTGGAAGCCTGCTGAGCGGCCGGTTTTTCAACGCCCTGACTAACCGGCATTGCTGCCGATTTGCCATCACGATCCGTCGGTCGGTTGACCGGCCGATCGTTGACCCGCTGAAGTCGCCGCTCAGCAGCCTTATCAGGCTGCTGGGGAGCGGCCGTCTGGGGCCGCGGGGTCGCAGACGCCTGGGACCGCTGGGGTGCGGCCGCTGGGTTGGGCACGTAGGACTCGAGTTGGGCAGCGAACTCGGATACGCTGACGGATGTCACCGACCTTGATGTCATCCGGCAGATCAAAACCGTCAAACGTGAGGAAAAACGAGTGCGTTGGCACCTCGCTACCCTCACGCCGTTGGACGATGAGCTCCACGCAGATGACACCTTGGGATGCAAAACCGTCGCATATCTCCTCGTTCTCAACACCCTCTAGCGCACGACAAAACACGCCTCTGGCATCTGGCTCTGACACTCTGCCAAGTGTCACATGTGCACACACCGAGATCGGGGTGCTCACCAAGCGGTTTTCATTGCCCGTTCCCACGCGATACCGAAATGTGTCGGCCTTCATGGCGCGGGCTGCTGTAGTCACATATCCGTACTTTACCAACAGAGAACCGTCTCTCCGTCGGCTGGTCTCGACAGGTGCGTCTCCAATGCTCCTGAATCCATCCAGACGACAGAATGGGTTCAGCGAGGACAATTTCACATGTTCATTGGAGCTGGTTTTACCAGCACCATCGGCACAGTTGCAACACGACTCTCATCGTGCCAGTGGCTCAGAGTACGGCCACCTTTCGGCGGCCGTGGTGCCTTTCTGCGCACACGACCACCCACCTATGCACGGGGCCCTACTGGGGGGACGGGCAGAGC
This sequence comes from Sacculina carcini, assembly GCA_916048095.2. NCBI lineage: Eukaryota > Metazoa > Arthropoda > Thecostraca > Sacculinidae > Sacculina > Sacculina carcini. The sequence goes on along the minus strand of OU696574.1, from coordinate 3,968,963 downwards.
CAACATGGGATGCCACGACAGTGGCCGTACGCGCTGTACGGGCACAGAATGCCCCTGAGTCGCTGCGAGCTCCGCCCGGTACGAGTTCGCGGGAGCTACAGCGCCGCGCCCGGACCAGTGACCCCACCGGTCCATCTGGACTCAGCAGCTGCAGACCCACTGCAAACGGCGGACACTGCACCGGGCGGGCCCCCCTTGAACACCATGCACCTCATCCTTGACCCTATTGAGCCCTATCCGGCCACCCGTGTCGGCGTCGGACCATTCTCTCCACTGTCGAGGAACCAAACAGCGGCCCCGTTGGGGTTCGACGCGCAGGCCAAATACAAGTGTTGCGATACGCCACCACTACACCCCGGGTGACGTACACTCAGCGTTCAGGATCATGTTTGCCTATACGACGTGGGAGGGTTTCCAGATGGTCGTTGGCTGCTAAACAGCTCCTCCGCGCCTGACAACATATACTTGACGTTTTGAGGGAGTGTGCAAAAGACCTGACTAGACCGCTGTATATTATAATGAGCAACTCACTCAAAAACGGGAGTCTACCGACAATATGGAAACAAGCGAATATAACGCCCATATTGAAAAAATGTAACAGAGAGAACGCAAGAAACTACAGGCCAATTTCGTTAACTTCTGTGCCGTATACACTGATGGAGAAAATAATTCGCAGAAAGTGGGTAGCCTTTTTGGAAAGACACAATTTGATATCAGAAAACCAATACGGATTCAGAAGAAGCAAATCAACAACAACAAATCTTCTGAGTTTTTACAGTAAAATTGCAGATAGGACACAGGAAAGAGAGGGATGGATGGACGCCATATACTCGTATGTTGACTTTGAAAAAGCTTTTGATAAAGTACCGCATGGGAAGTTATTACACAAGCTGAAGAAATACGGAGGAGTCAAAGATAAACTGCTGGATTGGATCGAGAATTTCTTGAAAAATATAGGCATGCGCACTTGCATCAAACGAAATTACTCGTCTTGGATCAAGGTCAAAAGCGGAGTGCCGCAAGGTACGGTGCTTGCACCAATAATGTTCATCCTATATGTGAACGATTTGATGAAAATGGGACGAAGATGTACATACATGAATAAGTTTGCGGACGATTTGAAAATTCATCAAAACATCTACGATGAAAGCAACTGTCGACAACTGCAAGAGTATCTCAACCAACTGCATGCATGGAGCATTAAATGGCAGATGAAATTAAATACAGAAAAATGTCATCTCATTAGGTTTGGCAGAGGCAAAATACGACCACCCTGAAATTATACGATAGATGATAAATTCTGAAAGAAATTGACACATAAAAAAATTTGGGAGTTCGAATAAATTCTAAATTATCACCGGAAAATCATATATTGGATATCACAAAAACAACAAATCATCAAATATCGAACATAAAAGCAGCCTTTTTATACTTGAATCAATACATGAAAAAGTATATTATCACCAAAATCATACCTCTGCTAGAATACGCAGCACCGGTAAGGAGCCTACGTCTTCAAAAGTACGTGACGGCGATTGAAAGAGTACAAAGGTCATTTATAAAATGTATTGCGGAACTGAAACCACTGGATTATGAGCAAAGACTCCAAAAAATTGACTTACCAACGCTAGAAGAAAGAAGCAAAAGAGATGACATAATGATATACAAATGTTTAAGTAGAAAAGACACAATTCAACATGAAGGAATGTATAAAATATCAAAATCTACCAGGGGACATGGCAAAAAACTATAGCCAAAAAACAATGAAACGGAATCCGAAAACATAATTTTCCGTATAGAGCTATAACATATTATAATAAGTTACCGGCCATTATCACAAACAAGAATACCATCAAAGGATTCAAGGACTCATTTGATCAATATAAAGCGGGAGAGACGAGCAGACTCAGTCCTGCGTGCTACAATTCGGTGAGAACAATTCGGTGAAACACACACACACACACACACACACACAAACACACACACACACACACACATTGACTTGTAATTCCTCAACTAAGCGATCCTTCAGCTTTCTCAGTGTGAAGGAAGGATTTGTTTGTACACAAGAAGAAAGTCCTCTATCTGGTCAATATGATCATGTTGCATTTGTATGGCCAATTCAACTTACCTCCTAAAACAGCTACATCTCGCCAATTTCTCCCTTCTCTGTGCAAATTAACAACTCGAACTCTGCTGAACTCGAACTTTGTTGTAAGTCATTTTGCTAATAACATAAATGACAACAGTGATTTGATAACAACGGACAATTATACTGCTTGGTACCGTTCAATAATATTGCCAGGGATCACCAGAGTTACAATGAAAGCTTTCAATTCAACGTGAAGCACACAATCCTAGGATCATGGCCGTAGATCCTAGGGGAAATGGGATAATATGATCACGACAAATTGACTGAAGGTATGAAAACGATATTATAACCCCGATAATTCTGCAGAGTTTGGTATATTACCATCAAAATCAGCATAGCAAAAAAGTAAAAATGCACGATTAGTGCTTGTATGCGATTCTATGCAATATAATTTTCATTGAATGGACATAAGATGGTTGAGGCTCTCACGCAATTGATCAGCTGAGTAAACTTTTAACATGTATGATGGCTGTCATCCCCCAGAGCATCGACACAAATCTATGCCTTGACTAAGATATTGAATATTATATGAACACTCAAATTGATTACATATTAAAAATAAATTAAAACAGTTCTTAAACTATATGTTGACACAAAATTCATATTTCGCTAAATAAACTCACTTCTGTAAAATTAATTCTCACGACTGTAAATTAGATTTTCAGTTTGGAAAAAATTGATTTACACAATTGTAAAATTAATTTTCACAATTGTAAATTTGATTTTCAGTTTTGTAGAGCTAATTTGTAAATGGTGCAGTAGAGCAGACTTACCCGTCCTTGCGTTTGGCCTTGTAAACATGGCCGTAGGTGCCGCGACCCACTTTGCATCCCTCAAATTCAAACAGATCTTCGACTTTTGCTCGTTCCTGCTGAGTACGTTGCTTGAATTCATAATCCATCGCGGCAAAAACACGCGAATTGCTAAGCTCACCTGTAATGAAAATGTACATTGATATTGACAATTTAAGCGTGTCCAGACTAAATGGCACGAACCGCTGTGTCCCTCCCTCACACCAAATACACGCGTAAGCTCTCTCTCTAACACACACGCACACTTCTTGTACTGACAGTGGTGGTGGAAGCTTGTCTGCTCCTGTGTTGTGTTTTGTTATTGACCCTGAGCATTAGTATGGACGAACGCGCGGTGAAGCTCTTGTTGGATACACAAGAGAGAGAGAGCTCTCAGAGCGGCTCTCGAAATGTTTGCGGAACAGCAAAACACGAGGATCCAAAGCGCCGAAACAACCATTCAATATCTGGAAAAAAGTTTGGAATTCGCCAATGGCGAAACAAAGGACTTGAAAGAAATGGTCGAGGAGCTCCGCAAAGCCCATAATGAGAAAACTACGAAGATTGAGACCTGCGAAAATAAGATAAGTGCGGAGGATTTCAGCCGCAGGAAAAATCTACGAACAACAGGTGTGTCTAAATCTTCGAACGAAACCTGGGAGAACACTGCTATCGTCACAAAAAAAATGTATCGGAAAAACTGGATCTGCCGAGTTCACCCATCGAGCATGCACATCGTTTGGGTGGTCAAGGCAGAGCTCGCAACAAGCCGCGAATAATTGTTGTGCGACTGGAAAATACCAGTGACCGAGACAACATTCTAAGGAACGCTATAAAATTAAAAGGTTCTGGCATATACATCAACGAGGATTTGCCGATCCTCCTAGGGTTTTTATAGCTATATCTAGCATTTGATTATTAGGTGCAGTTAAAGCCTGACTATCCATGTCAGTTGCCACTGATAAAATCGACTAGGATTTTCTCCAGAAAATACTCTCCAGATATTCTTTACTATATTCGCTGTTGTAATTTCATTAGCAATTATGCCTACCGCTGTAATAAATCTCTCATCCATTTTTACTTTACCTTAATTATGCTTCTGGATAAAGGCAAGGTTTAAGGAAAATTAAGATACCACTCACCTCACAATTTTGAGCCACCGGTGGAAGTGAACGAGTTTCGACTATGCCGAGAAGATAAACACAATTAAAGATCCTGAGTCACGGCACCAAATGTAACGGTAGTGATATGTTGTTATGTTGATCTTCGTCGTTCGGCTAATCGTGATGTCTTGATAGTTCCTCTTGATGTTGTGGCCGCGATAACAAGTAATGATCACCCATTCGAAGTTGAATTGTATATTTTCAGCAATCAGTCAATCTACTTTAAAGTTATTCTTAAATCTAATGAATTAATTACGGCTTGCCTGAGTGAGTGGTGAGTCCTACCTCGCACGTCGACAGTCCAACCAAACCAAGCCAACTGACCCACCAACAAGCACAGCCCCTATTCTTTGTAAACCCCGGGTTATATACCTACGAACAAATGTCGTTGGCACCATATACCGCAAGCAATGCCAGCTGGGCAAACCGCTCGAACTACACAACCGGGACACAAGCTATTTCTAAACGCGATCTGACAGTACACAGGCGTGTTGCCTCGAGATGATCAGCCAAGTCAGACGTACAAAAAAGGGTCATAAATTACTGTCACACATAGTTCACACGTTGCCAAACATATCAGGCGCCGTGTACTACTGGCGTCCCCGTAACACATAAATTAGCCTAACGACAGCTGAGCAAGCAAGCCGCGAAAGTAAACTGAGAAAGAGAGAAAGAAAACTGAGTAAACTGACAGATAGAAAACTGGTCTGATTATAACTTTGTTATATCAGTGTTCTATCCTATCTGTTCTCCCGTTCTGCCTGTATCTGCCTGTATCTCTGCTAGTCTGTCTCTCCTGCCTGCCATTCACTGCCATTTACTGGTGAAAATGCCTGTGCTTATATAGTTCTAGCTAGCGTCGCCTACAACATTCTCTATCTCCTATTTGTGCACGACCTCATTATTTACGGACCGCAAGGTCACAACAATGCAACACTCACATAGTCTTACACACTGGTGTGTGTAATATATGCGTGTGTACGTGCTGCCCTGCTGTCTCTTAATGTCTTGCAGTGTATGTGTGTGTGTGTCTACGTGTGTGCAACCAATGCTGTGTTCTGTTTTCTAACCTATTGTGTCGACAGTGATGTATATGTTTATGTGTGTGTGAGCCTGCGACCACTGCTATGCTTCTCGTTGCCTAAACTTCTGTGTTGATAGTGATGTATGTGTTTATGCTCCACTTGCTATCCTAACTTCTATCTTATCTTATGCCATCTTTAATGCACAACATACAATACAAGGTGTACAAAACAAAACGATTACTAAAGACAAGAATAAAAGTTACATCTAACACAGTAAAATATAAAACATTGTTACATTTGCGCTTATTGTTTTTGTCTCCATACCTGTCTCCGTGTCTATACTTTTATTACTGCCTTTGCCCTCGAAAGTGCGCTATATTAAATACATGTTGTTGTTATAGCAAATATGTTTGTTTGAAAACTCACGTATAAGCATACGCTTTTCTTATGTATAAATGTAACAGTTTTTGTCTTCAGTGATGATAATTCTAGTGGAGCAGGCCTCTTAATGTTGTGCGCCGCGATAACTCTTGTTGTGCCGATTCCAAACAGTAGTTTTGTTGAAACAATGTATTTCGTCGTGATATTGAAAGTTGCAGTTCTTAGCTCTATCGTCCTAACGTTATATTCAATGTTCTATCCTATCTGTTCTGCCTGTATCTGCTAGTCTGTCTCTCCTGTCTGTCTTCCTATCTGTGCTCTTGTTCTTCATACTGCCGCTGCTCTTCTATCTCTATATCCATACTGCCGCTGCTCTTCTATCTCTATATCCATCCTCTCTATCCCATATCTCGACTGCCACTGCTCTTCTATCTCTATATCCATCCCGAATGGTGAAAACACTGTGCTTATATAGTGCTAGCTAGCGCCGCCTACTTCATTCTGCAGCTCCAAGTTGTGCACGACCTCATTAGTTACGAACCACAAGGTCACCACAATGCAACACGCCCGGCACACGCACATAGCTTTACACACTGGTGTGGGTGATATATGCGTGATCCCGTGCTTCTCTGGTTTTCTCTTAATGTCTTACAGTGTATGTGTGTGTGTGTCTACGTGTGTCCAACCAATGCTGTGTTCTGTATTGTAACCTACTGTGTTGACAGTGATGCATGTGTTTACGCTTCACTTCCTGTCCTAACTTCTATCCTATGTCACTTTCAATGCACAACATACAATACACAATGCACAAAACAATCAACGATTACTAAATAAAGATATAAGAATAAAAGTTATATACAACACCTAATGAAATATAAACATTGTTACAATAAACTAAAATAAAATGCACAAACAAAATAACAATAACTATACATAATTGAAGCCAAATATAAATTCAAGTACCAAGTATCTTAATATACCCAAAAATTGAAAAGCGAAATAAACTTGCATCTGGAGACAGACAGGTAAAATTTAGCAACTACACAGGAAAAGCAAGGGGCACACAACTTATGGGCAATGTGCGTTTTAATTGTGCGTCCAAATTTGCGTCGGTCATTGTGAATAACAAATCATGTAAGAATAACAAACTGCGTACCCTGCTACACAATGTGAAGCCAACAGTAATGCTGTTGATTTTTAAAAGAAGTGCGAAACAAGAAGCGACAAGATTACCTTAAAATCCTATTTCACACTGCGGCTAGGGCTGCCAGGTGTCTCAAGACATATAAGCAGTGCTGCCAGGCGTCTAAGGCCATATATGGCCAAACCGTCGACGAAAAAAAGCCAAAACAGCCAACCGCGAAGCACGGCAAGAATAACATTTCCAAAACGCGAAACAGAGGCGTTAATTTCATTGTAAGACATAGGGAAAGTATTCTTTTACAAAAATTCTTGCTTCCAGTAGGTACATTTCAGGCGGAAAATGAATTCATGAGACATTTAACAGCAACATTTATACAGCACAGATATACTCTTTCTCAAATTTCAAATATTTTTAGCGGATTATGGATATTTCAAGTACGGTGAGGTAAAATATTAATCTAGTTTTAAATTCCCTCTAATATTTTTGTGGCAGATATATTCAAGCCAAAAACACGAAAAATACGAAACAATCCCTCACACTTCAAACACACACACCAAAATCCCAAAATCCCTGTTTAACCGATAAATTCAAGACAGTTTGAATTACGCTACATTTAAATAAATAATTATCGTGATAAACATCACAACGGCACCTCGCAGTAATTACAACAACACTCCCCCCAGATAACATACCGGATGTTATCTTTCATTTAATCGCAACCGTATCGTTGAGGAGGTCTTCTCACACTTTTAGACCTTCTCAATGGTTGTAGATCATCATTATTGTCCCTTTCACGTTCAACGACAATTCCCAGGTCATCTTCGGCTGTTTTACGAAAATTATCCTCATCTGATATCCCCGGTCGCAGATCACGAATGTACCTAGGCATACCATTCACTTCAACAGCATTTTGCGACATAATCTTGGTGACCATTTCTTTTTCGTATCGCTCATGACAACGCACACCAGACGGTCGCACCCACACACTATCACCAACTTCATAACAACACGATATGTCTTCTCTATCAGCTGGAGCTACGTCACGCCGATCTACACCTCTAATCCTTATCTCGTAGTTATACAACCGTTCAGCCGGTGATGATGTCGAATCTGCCGGTTCCATGGGTGTGACGTTGTATATGTAAACAGCCTCTGGAACAGCCCTTCCTGGCTGCTACCGTTTTCACAGTACGATGACATCGTTCAGTGATCCCGTTACCCGAAGGCCGGTATGCGCATCTGAAGTGCAAGAGTATGTTCCATTCAGAAGCAAACGACCGGAACTCTCGACTCCGGAAAACTGTATCATTATCTAATAACAGTTGTTCCGGTGCGTCACGCTCAAAAAAGATAGCCTCCAATTGTTGTCTCACACACGTCGAGTCCTGCCGCCTCAGGCACCGCCATATGCTGTATCTCGAAGGACCATGATCAATCACCGTCAAATAATGTTGTCCTCCATAGTGTGTTATATCAACTCCCAGTCGCTGCCACGTTTTCTCCACGCTGAGTTTACCTACCCTCCACTTCACTGGTGCAGGATCTATTGATTTACAAGTCTGACACTGGGAGACAACTTGAGCCACTTGCCTGCGATTGGCGGCCAACTTTGCTCTTCTCACAAAATAGTAACTACGGCGAACGCCGGGATGACCTGTTTCGTGATGAATTCTTGACACCTTAGACAATACATCATTCCCGGCACAAGCAGCTGTAACAGGCAAACACGTTTGTAATGGTGCGCGTTCGTTGTTATTGTTGCGCAACCATGATTGTGGAACTCTACTCAAAATATCGGCTCTATTGTCTGCCGACTTTACCAAATGTATGGGCTTGGCTCGTGGTGAAATTGTAATAAAATACTGCTCTACCAATTGAGCAGCGAGACCTTGACGCCATTCGCTTGATAGTACGGCGGATTCGCTCACATATCCCGTTACCTTGATGACGATACGCACACGACCGCTCATGATTCACCTCTCAGTCACCAAGGAGACCAGAAAACTCTGCGCTCAAAAACACTGCAGCATTATCCGACAAAACACTGGACGGAGGACCAAACTCAACAAACACACTTTCCAGAGCAGCACACACTGACAGAGCGTTCTCGCTATTCAGTCGCTTCCATATCGTGTATCTGGAGCAGCAGTCAATTGTCGACAGGTAGGCAGTGTTGTTGAAATATGTGATGTCCACAGCAACTCGTTTCCACACAGACGTCGTCGCCAACGAGCCGTGATGGTTTTCACCACGATTCACAGGATCTATTCGCCGACACTCATGACTAGGGCTGTCAAAAGTTAATAAAGTTACTTTTACACCTAAAGGTCACTTTTTAATAAGCTACCTAAAACTGCCTGAAAAAGTTGTGTGCGCTAATTATTAAACAAGTTATTAGGTTACCAAAAGTTGCTTTTTCATCGCTAGGTTACTTTTTTGCTTTTTAGGTTACTTTTTCATCGTCAGGTTACCTTTTGATATTTTTCTTGTAAGTTTTTCTTGTATTAGGTACGTTTACCACAAAGTTTGGTGACTTTTTGCAGATAAGAGAAACAAAAACGGTATATATGAGGATAAAATAGGAAAATAGATGGAATATCAGGTCTGAAGATCAAGAAATGTAAAAGTTTCTGCTGTTAGGATTGAACAATTAATCTTCACCTTATTATCTGTACTACTCGATATTTATACGTTTTTGGGTACGCAGGACAGCGTCGTTCCATTTTAGTATATGCCCACATGTCGTGAGATGTTTGGAGCGTGGTATAGTACGATGTGTGAGCTCTCTTTACCAGATACTGCACTGTAGCACTTGACAGTACGCATTTACTTGAACAGGAATTAGCACGTGATTTTCAGGGCGTGAGACAGCGCCATATTCCCACGTTTGACATTTATAAGACTGTGAGCTACATATGGGAGGACGGGGGCACATGCAGTGTTTACGCTTACACTAATATACAAGCTGTAGCACGTTCTATTTGATAAGATGTTCCATTGAAACAATATAGAGAACATTATTGCGACCATTACTACAAATATTTACATTTGCAATTATTGTTTTTCGCATTTGTATTAACTTTCCACTATAAATTACATTTTGATGGTTATGCTCCTTTTTGCGAGCTTAGCCAACTCATATTAAGTCACGTTTGGTGGTTTGTTGTAAAAATGGTACCAGATCGGAGAAAGGGTGGAAAAATAGTGCCAACTCGGAAAGAGGATAGAAAAGAAGGACTGGTGTATTTTCTTCCTTCAGAACTGCAAACAGAATTTGACCTTTTTTGAAGGAGGCTTTTTTTAGGTTACTTTTTTGATTATTATCTTACTTTTTATGTTCAAGAACAAACATCAAACAAACCGTGTATTTCATATAGCGCACTAATCAGCAAAGGCGTGATAAACATGTGATAAAGCGATACAAAAGTGATAATAACATTAAAACTCATAGGTTTTTTAGGTTACTTTTTTAGTTTACTTTTTCTCGAAAATAAAGTTACTTTTTTCTGATTTTTAGGTTAATTTTTTGACAGCCCTACTCTGTACGATATATTATAGCAACGGATCTATCTCACCGAGCACTCAACACAACAATAACAATAACAATACAACAACAATAGGATGATACAACGCCACGACACACACACCACCACTGCTGTACACACACTGGCTGACGGCCGTTAGCGTCACCCACGCCTAATACCCTCGCGCCCTCTGGCGGTGTAGGCACACACTACATCTCCCCTTCAAGTGGTGGAGGGGGCGCTGTCGGCTCTGCAGACGTAATCGCTCAGATGCGACGGTGGTCTGCGTGTTCGGGCGCTCCGGCGGAATTGCGGGGTTCGTGAGGCTTCCGATGTACCGCCCACATTCTCCCCCGGCGGCGGCGGCGGTGATGCGGGTCTGCTTCTGGTCTCCTGCGACGTTAGCGGCGCCGTGCCAACAGATGGCGGCGGCTGCACTTCGAGCGGCGGCTGTACCACGGGCGAGGGTGTGTTGGCTGCTGGTCGCAGGTGTCTACGGTTGCGCCAGTAGAGACCGCCGTGAGGCAGGCGCACAGCGTACTGGCGGCGACGGCCAGTCATGGCGACCACGCCAGTCCGGTCCCAGCGACCGGATGTCGGGTCCTGGAGAGCCACCGTAGTGCCGGGCCGCAACGGCGGCAACACCTTAGCCGACCGGTTGTATTGGGCGACCTGCTTGTTGTGTAAGCTCGCCGCTCGCCGGTCGCACTCAGCGGTGGGCGGCTGCCACTCCGGCAGAAACGAGCGTGGATGCGCGGGAACGGCGGACGACACGGGGCGGCCGTACAAAAGCTGCGCGGGGGAGCGACCATCGGCACCCGGCGCGTTGCACAGCTCCAACAGACCGGCGACAAAGGCGTCTGTGTCGATGTTCCCGTCGTGCGCCGCCTTCTGAATGAGCCGCTTCACCCGTTTCACGGCGGACTCAGCGTGCCCATTAGAAGACGGGAAGTGCGGACTGGAGACACGATGGCGTATGTGCCAAAGTCGCAGAAATTCGGCCGTGTGGCGCGCCGTGAACTGTGGGCCGCCGTCTGACGACAGTACGGTCGGAACCCCCGTCATGGCGAACACATGTCGGAGCATCTTCACCAGCTGGTGAGCCGAGGTGTCACGGCCACAGTCGAACACCAGTGGCCAGTTGGAGAACCGGTCCGCGCACACGAGGTAGGTCTTCCCTGCGTGTTGGAAAAAAATCCGCGGACACCGATTCGAAAGGACGTGTCGGGTGCGGTTCCGTCAGGTATGGCTCTTTTTGCTGGCTGTCTTTGTACTGCAGACATTTTCGGCACGATGCTACGGCAGTGGCGATTTCGTTGTTCAGGCCCGGCCAGAAGACAGTTTGCCGTGCGCGTTGCACAGTCCTGGCCTGCCCCTGGTGACCGTCGTGGAGCCGACGGAGGGTGTCCTTCCGCAAACACCTGGGCACAAGCAGGCGGCAGCCGACCAGGATCAGCCCATGGTCCGCAGTGAGCTGGTCGCGCACGCCCCAGAATGGGTGGAGACTGGCGGGCAGCAGATGTTTGTGCTGAGGGAAACCGCCCAGCACGTACGCCATCAATTGGCGACACTCATCGTCGGCCAGAGACGCAGCTCGCACCGCCTCCAGGGTGGTGTCAATCGGTGACGTGCGATGACCCAGGTCGTCTGCGTCTGTGAACGCGTCCAGCGTCTGGACGAAGAATCCAGACGAGCACTCGTCAACGTCAGCGTCAGCATCAGCAGGCTGGGAAGGTGCGCGCGACAGAGCGTCGGCGATGTTGTGCTTTGCACCCGGTCTCCAGCTAGCGACAAAAGTCAAGTGCAGCAGACGCTGTCGCATACGTTGCAGGCGCGGGTTGGAGATGTCTCCGAGTGCCTTCTCGTTCAGTATCGGAACGAGAGGCTTGTGATCGGTGACCACACTGAACGTGGGGAGGCCAGCCAGATACTGATGGCATTTCTGACATGCCCACACAACTGCCAGCATCTCCAACTCACACACAGCATACCTGCTTTCGGTGTCGGACACAAATCGCGACCCACACTGGATCAGCTGCCAACGGCCTTGATCATCCCGCTGGCGAAGAACGAATCCGAGACCTTTCTCACGTGCTGCATCCGTCTCCAGCATTGTGGGCCGCGTTGGGTCGAAGTGACCAAGCACAGGAGGGCTGGCCAACGCGCGTTTTACGGCCGTGAAAGCAGCGTCGTGTTGTGACGGCCACTGCCACTCGACGCCTTTGCGGAGCAGCTGGCGCAGGGGCTCAGCAGCGGAGGCGATGGAGTCCGAGAAGTCACCGAACTGGTTCGCCAAACCGAGAAAGGACCGCAGGGATGTAAGGTCCGTCGGCGCGGGAAATTCTGCGAGGGCTCGAATTTTCTTGTGGTCGACGGTGAATCCAGAGGCGTTGATGTGGAATCCACAGAAATTGGCGGAAGTGGCGGCGAACATAAATTTTTGCAGGTTCAACGTAACGCCGGCGTCGTCGAAGCGTTGTAGCAGCTGCCAGACTCGCTGCAGATGCTCGTCGTAGCTGGCGGTATACACCAGCACGTCGTCCACGATCTTGCAGGAGTCGGGTAGGCCAGACAAGGCGACGTCGCCGCGTCGGTTGAACTCGTCGCCGCTGGAGACCAGGCCCATAGGCGCGCGACAGAACCTGAATCGGCCCCACGGGGTGATGAAGGTGGTGAGGTCTCGGTGCTCGCGCCGCAAGGGCACCTGAAAGTACCCTTGCAATGCGTCCACCTGGGTGAACCACCGATTGCCGAGGCCCATACTGCTGACAGCCTCCACAGGCGAGCGAACCGGATGCGTAGGCCGGCGAACGAAGCGGTTGAGGCGTGTGAAGTCCACCGTGAGTCGGCAGCCGTTTGGCGTGCCATCTGCCTTGCGCTTGCCGACAACGACGATTGGTGAGCACCAGTCTGTCGGGTGGGAGACCGGCTCGATGACGCCCTGCTGCTGAAGCAGCTCCAGCTGCTGTTGTGCCTGGGCGCGATGACAGAACGGCACGGAGCGGGGAGCCGTCACGTTGTACGGCACCGCTTCATCGCGCAGATCGATCCGCATTGCCCCGCCTTTCATCTCCCGGAGAGGACCGTCCGTGGAGAACACACGAGGGAAGGCCGCTATAAGCTGCTCGCTATGCGAACGACGATCCGCCGCTGTTGGCTGAGCTGTGTTGGTCCAGCGCGGGCATTGCTGAGGTGTGGCTGCCGGTCCAGCGGTCACCTGCTGCAGGTGCTGTTCGCGGGACATCTGCCGAGGGAATGCGCGGTGCAGTAGACGCAGCTCCACTGCGTCTCGCCAGCAGAGCAGAGCACAGCGCACTGACGGCACCACGTACAGAGTGGAGCGGCAGGAGGCATCACCGAGTCGCAAGACTGCCTCGCACGTGCCCAGACACCGCAGTAACTGACCGTTGGCGACCCGCAAGCGTGACCGCGGTGGGCGCAAACTATTGTTGGCCACTCCAAGTTGCTGCGCAATCCCAGCGTCAATTACCGACACATCGGCGCCGGAATCGCATCGCCACTTAACCTCGCGCGGCGCGCGGCCCTCTGCAGAAACGGTGATGCTAATAGCGGTTACGCGCGTGTGTTTAAAGTCATCAAAAACATCGCCGATATACGAGCACAAAGCAGGTGTATTGACATTCACAACATCGTCAACATCATCATCAGTGTCATCGGCGACGTCTCTGACAAAATTGTCCCGACGACGGCCAGCACGGGACTGTGATGAGCGGCAGACGCGCGCGTAGTGCCCGCGCTTTCCGCACCGACGACACAAGCTCTCCGCGGCGCGGCACGGGGCCGACTGGTGATGCTGCCCACACCGCACACAAGGGGCGGAGCCATCGTCGCGATCTGACTGCCGGCTCAGTTGACTGCGCATGCGCGGCTGCTGACGGCGTACAGCCGCGACCTCTGTGCGGGGAACCGGGGAACCAGTCACATCGGCCGAGGCGCTTCGCATAGCTGCAGCGTTGAAGCGGGCTGACTCAGCCGATTGGCACATTTTGAGTGCCTTGTCCAACGACAGGTCCCTGTGCGCGACTTGCAGGAGCTGGTGCAGAGCGGCAGAGTCGGACGTCCCCATAACAAGCTGGTCACGCAAACGCTCGTCGCGGCAGGCAGCGCAAAAATCGCAGCTGGCAGCAATTTCTCGCAGCGAGCGCAAGAATTCGCCCACATTTTCGCCGTCCTGCTGTCGACGGGCGAAAAAGCGCCGGCGTTCCACCAGCACATTCTGCTGCGACTGCTGATGCTCCTCCAATAGGCGGATGCAGGCGGGCAAATCAGCCGTCGCCGGCAGCATCAGTGAGTGGCGGATGACGCGGCACCACTCGTCGTCCAGCAGTGTCGTGAGCAGCGCTTGCTGCTGCGCAGGGCTCAGGCTATCACTGCCTGACAGTGTGGTGTGTGCCAGCACGCGCTCCTTCCAGGAGGTAAAGTCGGCTGCCGATGCTGCGTAGGCCAGACGGGCTGGTGGCTGACAATGAGCCATGGTGTGTGGGGCGACTGCGGACGAGCTGGCGGGGGCTGCCATTGCAAGCTGCTGGCGAGCGAGCTGAGTCACCAGCTCTGTGAGCTGGTCCAGCTTCTGCTGTTGTTCGTCTCGCAGCGGCTGCGCCATGTACGATATATTATAGCAACGGATCTATCTCACCGAGCACTCAACACAACAATAACAATAACAATACAACAACAATAGGATGATACAACGCCACGACACACACACCACCACTGCTGTACACACACTGGCTGACGGCCGTTAGCGTCACCCACGCCTAATACCCTCGCGCCCTCTGGCGGTGTAGGCACACACTACATACTCATGACAATCGCGTATCACCTCGTCCACATTACCCGAACTTATCGCTGGGATCACATTAGACACGAGCTCTTTGGTACGCTCAACACCCATGTGACCGCTGGAATGATGGATTTGTCGTATGGCTTCTCGATCACCTTTCGACAGCAAGGCAAATAACTCCCCTCTCGACGATAGAAATGGCAGGCATCGAGGGGGGCGAGTCATTGCATCAGCCAGGTTTTCCTTCGTGTTCACTAACTTCACGTCGAGTTTGAGTGAATAGGTTGTCAGTAACTCACGGACCACGTCTAATCGCCTGCGAAATAACATCTCAGACATCCCATGCGTGCGGATTCGATGTGTGTCGTTGGTGGCGCTGATCAGCCACCCAAAAACAACCGCAGAGTCCGTCATCAGCTCAGCTTCTGTAGGCTGAACAAAGGAACGAAAAAAATGTATTCACCAGCAACAACTCTATCACACCGTATTCACCGTACCACCTCTCATACTCGCAGCACCCAAGCTCCACTCGCCCACGTCATTTTCCACCGCCACTTCACGGTCCACCTCTCACCATCAAAATCAGCACTGAAGTCAGCGTCATCTATAGTGAATCGTGCCGAGCTGCTGACATCTTCACGACTCATACACGACTCGCGTTGGCTACCACCGGCCACTGAAACTTTACACCCGGGAAAACTGACACCTTGTTGAGTGATCGTAACGCCTCCCATCAAATTGATGACATCAAGCCCGACAATGACATCCACACCTTCAATCAGCCGATCAGCAGCAACGACTCTCAGTCGGATACACCTTCCGTTCACAACTAGTGCCACATCATCAGCATATGTACACCTAATTTGACTCCCATCAAAAGCCTGCACGAACACCGTACCATCAGTCTGTGACACGTACGTCTCATGAACAACGCTTGTAGAGCACCCAGTGTCTATCAGACCTTTGGTGTGTGTATCCCCAAGAACAACATCAATGATGGGTAACTGTGCATGAGGCGCCTGACGGTAAGAAGGGCGGTTGCTGGCGCACGCACCGCCCCCTAGGAGTTTTCCCGGGTGTAAAGCTGCAGTGGCCGGTGGTAGCCAACGCGAGTCGTGTATGACCACAAGAAAACCAAGCACTGAAAAGGCCGAAATAGCTTGTATGAAAAGACAGGCGCGCGTGGGACATCGCTGTCCCACACGTCAGGCCCCAGCGTCCCCCGCGCTTCCGCCTCGCCCGTGCTCTTCAGTGCTCCGCCGCAAACTGCCGTCTTCTCCATCACCGGCCGCCGCGACAGGGCACAACACCTCGGCCCCAGCACCCACCGTGCTCCCGCCGTCACCTGTGCTCTTCAGCACCCTGTCGCAGCCGGCCGTGATCCACCTTCCACACAAGCCGTCTTGCCTTCCGGGCCACAACGCCTTCTGCGACTTAAGCAGCTCCTTGCCTACCTCCTTGAGCACCAGCAGTTTCCACCGACTGTTCCACCAGTTCTGCGACGTAGCCATCACCAAGGCAGGCGGGACGACGAGCTACCTCGGCGCAGCTCCCCGACTGCCTCCTTGCCGGCACCATGCTCCACTGCCGTCCCCCTGCACACCCTCTTGCCACGCCGCCGAACACAACCTCTGTCTTCCACTTTGCCACTGATGCCCAAGGGTCAGTACCACCGCCGCTGCTGAAGTCATTGGTCGATCCATCCCATTCCATGACAAACACTACACTATTCCGAGGCATAATCAAACCGCTGTAGTAGAGTCAGATGACAGCAGCACCACGTTTCACCTGTATTTTCATGCACCAGCGCTCAACAATCAAACACCATCCTTCCACAGACAACGCACACATTCAACTCCCCCTGCACCGGCTTCTCATGACCATCGCACACAAGCACACATCAACATACATGTAAATGCACACACACACGCACACACGCACACACACACACGCACACACCACTACCTGCCACAACGCTCAAATGCAAGTCGAGCCGAGTCAGCAAGCTGACGCTGCAAACATGCACACACTCGCACACAAACATACATATGCACGCGAATACGACACTCACTCACACCGCTCTGGCTAGATATGCAGCACTCTAATATACTAACGCACACTCTCCCCTGATTATATACAAATCACAAAAAACGCAAGTTAACACAGGACAATAGGGGTAAGAAGAAAAGAAGCACAACATGAACATCAAAAGAACAAACCACAAAACCGAACATTCGTGTCAAATAGTCATGACAACAATCATCGGACGGCGCGCTGCCGCTTCTCAATCAGCCTCGCTGATCTGCGGGGCTGAAAACCCGATAAAGCGTCACATTCCTCGCGACTCCGTCGATGAGGCAGAGTGATGAACAATTCATCATCCGCGTTGTCATCTGGAACTTCTGGTTGTTCAGCCTCGTTATGAGACTGATCACGAGGTCGCAGATCGCGCACGTGGCGCGGAACGTTATCCACCTCCACAGATTGATGCGAAACCACACCAGTGACCACACCCTTACCGTATCTCTGATCACATCGCACGTTTGGTGGTTTCACCCACACCAAGTCTCCCTTCTTGTACACACAATCTTCTGATTCGCCCGTCAGCGTTGAAACCTTATCAATGCCTCGCACTCTGACTGCGTATTTGTACAGTTCAGCGGCTGGACAACTGTCCGATCCGCTACCACGCGGCGTCACGTTATACAAGTATACTGCCTCGGCCAGAGAACACCCTTTTCTAGCCGCTATAACCTTCACGGTGCGATGGTTACGCTCCACCACCCCGTTACCACTTGGTACATACGCACACATGAGCCTCAGTCTGACTCCCCATCTTTCAGCAAAAGCCGCGAAGAGCTTACTTCTGAAAGCCGTATCGTTATCGCCGAAAAGCTCTTCCGGAGGTCCACGCTCGCAGAAAACACTCTCAAGTTGCTCCATGACACACGCGGCGTTTTGCATGCGCAACGGCCGCCATATTGCAAGCCGTGACGGTCCACAATCCACCATGGTCAAGCACGACAATCCTTTCCAGTGGGTAATGTCGATAGCAACGCGTTGCCACACGAGCTCCACCTCCAGATGACCAGATCTCCATTTTGCCGGCGCTGGATCTACCGATTGACATATTTGGCACCGCTTTAGAGCCTCCCGTACCTCTCGCGAGCTCACATTCCGTCGCGTCCGTCTGACACACTGTAACGTCCTCCGAGCTCCAGGATGTCCCATCAGATGATGAACATCACGAATCACCTCTGCTGACGAGCACCCATCGTCTTCACACTCAGCAATTCCGCACCCGACGAACGACGTTTTTGAGTCACTGAAGCAGTCAGTTGATAGCTTCAGCCACCGTTGAGGCACGCGCGTCATGCCGTCCGCTCTGTTTAGTGCCGAAGCCACTAACGTAACTGAAAGATACAGGTTGTATTCTTCCACCAACGCGGCCACAATGTCAAGTCTCATTCTCACCAGCAGTTCTCCTGCAGCCTTCGTTCGCAGTCGTCTCTTACCTGACAAACAATCAGTGACCCATCGATGAACAGTCAAAGAATCGGTAACAATTTCGATTTTCCGCATCTTCCACACCAAGGCCATATTCAGTGCTTTTATCAGTGCGTCTAATTCCGCCATGTTGATGTGCGTCGCACTGTCAGATCTCAGCCAACTTGCATCCTCAATTATGTTACCGTCAACGTCAAGACGAACACCCATGGCGAGCGAGCTCGCGTCAACCCACACCTTCGCCTCGTGTCCTTCCACATTCCATCTGCCACAAACTGGATCATTATCCTTTACAACTCTCAGCACCTCCTTTAAACAAGTCTTTACGTGATCGTTCACAACTGGATCGTCCCAGCCCTTCGTGTGCGCATTCGTGAGCCGCTTGATAAAAGCTACAGCCACCCTCAGCCATCCACACACGGGGTAGTGACCGACTAATTTCCCACAAAACGAAAACACAGATCTTCTTGTTATCATTTCGGGCATTTCACAAACCTCTCCGTCTCTCCTCCACGACAGCGCACCACCCTCTCCTCAGACTCTCATTCCCAAGAGTCGCGCACCATCCGTCACCTTCACACTTGCCTTGCAAACGAGTCCATATCGGTTCAAGTGACTCTCAACTCGCTCCACTTTGACAACATCCTCATTGACCAATATATCATCGACGTAAGCCGAAGTGCCTCTCTCAACTTCGGAGTCGGCTGACAACACAAAGTGCAGCACAGCTCTCATGACTAACGGTGAGACGTTCAATCCAAACGCCAGACGCGTTAGGCAATATCTTTGACCCTTCACAATCACCGTTTGATATGGCCACATCTTATCAGACACCCGAATCTGCAAGTACGCTTTTTTCAAATCAAGCGTTGACACGTTCCTGCCCTGTCGTCTCCATTCACGCACTCGATCTGCGCACACATCAGCGTCTCTAGTGTGTACGTCAATGTGCTCGTTCACTTGCCTTAAATCCATCACTGGTCTCACTTTGTTTCTTTGTGGCACCGCCATCAGCGGGACAAGACCTTTTGCAGGACCATGCTTCCGCTCATCATATGGAATCAGCCACTCCTCACGTATCCACTCTTCCAGTTCCTCCTCAAATGCAGACCGGACATCGTGCGACATAGAATACTGCCCGACACGATTGTACAACACTCCGGGCTCTCCAGCATCTGACCACTTCCACGCAGCCGTCCACGTGCGTTTGACAGGGTCAAACACCACAACAAAATCTTTCTCTTCAATCCGAACAATTTTTGCATGCGAGACTGGAGCACAGTCCGTTCTGTTCGACTTGCCATCCCGTTTTTCAGCGCAGTGCTCATGAACTGCACGGCTCAAATCACCGTCACATTCATCTGGAACCTTATCTCTAGCACCGAGACACACCCCTAGCGTAGGACGACTCACTACCTCAAGACCTTGGGCTCCGAACCGAACAACACGCGAGGAGCTGACCGTCACACCTCCCAACATTTCAACACCGTTCATCCCCATGATAAACTCGAAACCCAAAGGTCGAATGGCCACCACCAACACTTTCAACAGTCGCACCCCATTCACTCCATCAATACATACTCTCACATTTCCAATCCCTTTGCACCTTTGCCGCTGCCCTGACATTGTCACAATTCTTGTTTCTGTGGGTCTGAATTCACTGCAGATAGACACATGAGCTACACAAATCGAACATCCAGTGTCCACCAATGCTGTCGTCCGCTCGCCGTTAACACACATTGAAACAGTAGGAAGCGCAGAATTTAGAGAGCGGGAGAAGACGCTTGCGCAAACGGCCTCTCCCCTTGGTCGTTTCCCGAACACTCTCGAGAGAAATGTCCGACTTCATTGCAGCGATGACACCGCACCACACTGCCACGGGCCACAGCGCCTCTCCTCATTGTTCTTCCTCTAGAGCTCACAGCTCCATCCCGACAATATCTGGCAAAATGTCCTGTTCCGCCACAAGCAAAACAACGTAGCTGAGTATTCCTGTTGATTGGCACGGTCGCTGTTCGAGCACCAAGTCCTGATTGCACAAATGACGCCTGAGGGTCCTCCTGCAACAGAATGCGAGCATGAGCCAGAACTTGATAAGTGTCCAGGACTTCCACGCGTGAGCCCGCCCTCAAAAGCTGACGCACATTGGAAGGCAGCCCTGCAACAAACGCGCACGTGATCGCTGTCTCTGGTACGCCACCGAATAGCGCAGCCAAACGTCTCAAATCCGCCAGATATATGTCCGGTGACTCGCCAGAGTACAGTTTGCGGCGCGTGAACTGTTCATAGGCGGTAAACCGGTCCGCGCCAAATGCAGCTTTCAACTCAGCCTTTAGTTTGTCGCAATTAACCCGATCGAGGGGGTTCATCTGCTGAAACACCGCAAACGCCCCTCCTGTCACGCGTAGCGCAATGACAGTTGCGACATCGTCCACATTTTTGAGCTGACATACGAGCTCTACTTTTTCCAGCCATTCCGAAACATCTTGTTTCCCGGAGCCGTCAAACTCGGGGATGAGCTTGAGATCAAAATTTGACTGCGATCCACTCGATTGATCAGGATTACTCATGATTGAATCAGTAAAAAGCCGAAATAGCTTGTAGTAGAGTCAGATGACAGCAGCACTACGTTTCACCTGTATTTTCATGCACCAGCGCTCAACAATCAAACACCATCCTTCCACAGACAACGCACACATTCAACTCCCCCTGCACCGGCTTCTCATGACCATCGCACACAAGCACACATCAACATACATGTAAATGCACACACACACACACACACACACACACACACACGCACACACCACTACCTGCCACAACGCTCAAATGCAAGTCGAGCCGAGTCAGCAAGCTGACGCTGTAAACATGCACACACTCGCACACAGACATACATATGCACGCGAATACGACACTCACTCACACCGCTCTGGCTAGATATGCAGCACTCTAATATACTAACGCACAACCGCCTACTCATAAAAACCACAAGAAAACAAAGCACTGAAAAGGCCGAAATAGCTTGTATGAAAGGACAGGCGCGCGTAGGACATCGCTGTCCTACGCGCGCCTACAAGACAACACGGCACAGCGAGCACGCCCGAACACGACTCCTCTCGCCCTGCAAGATGAGACCGCTGCAGGACTTGCACCACTCCGCACAGACACGCATACACACATACGTACATACACTTTGCGCAAAGCCCCACTAGCAAACACAAATCAAGTATAAGCACACACACACACTAAAACAACGAAAACCTATAACTACAGCTTCGTTAAATCCCCATTTGATGCACAAGTTCACTCCTTTGATGGCAGCATCCAATTCAGCGACGTTGATATGCGTTGTGTCTTTGGACTTTCTCAGCCAACAGCCATCCTCCACCGGTCTCCCATCCACCGTCAAGACCACTCCTCACTGTTGCCAGGCTGCTCACATCGACCCAGATTTTCGGGGCTTGTCCTCCTACGCTCCAGAAACCACGAACGGGATCCTGACGTTTCACTTCCTCGTTGATGGCTTTCACAATTTTCACCGTCTGTTGGTCAACTTTAGTGTCCCAAGAGACAGTCGATGGACACTCTGAATCACCAGAGATGTGCCGCTTCAGTAAACCACACGTCACACGAAGCCAACCGGCAATTGGGAAATGAAAAATCCATTGACCGCACAATGAGAATATGGATCGTTTCGTCAGAGAATCTGGAACGATAGGCACTTTTCCGTCTCTTTGCCACTGCATTCCTGATGGTCTATGTTCTAACCTCAGGCCGAGTACCCTGGCACCGTTCAGATTACACGGTTGTTTGGTCACCAGGCCATATCTCTGAAGGTGTTGAACAACGTCTTCAGGTCGTACACGAGAATGATCCACAATAATGTCATCGATGTAGTGATCCACGCCTTCTGCATCAAATTCAGCCAACGAAAACACCTTTTTAAGTATGGCCGTCATAACTTTGGGACCGATGCTCAGACCGAAACCTAGTCTTGTCATAACATACTTCTCCCCCAGAAACTCTACCGCCTGAAATCTGTGCAGTTCGGCTGACATGTGAATCTGCAGATATGCTTTTTTCAGGTCAATTATGGAAACATTGCTCCCCATGCATCGCCATTTGCGGAGCTTTTCGTCGCACTCTGCTGAATCCAGCCCTGGATTACTGCGAATATTTGAATTCAGATTTCTGTAGTCGAGCACAGGTCTGACATTTTGCTTTTTCTCTTGTTTCACTGCAAACAAGGGCACTGTCGCACCTATGGCTCCGTGTTTTTGCACGCTATACGGGACCAGTATGCCGTCTTCAATCCACGTCTTCACCTCATTTTCAAAGTAAACTTTATCAGCCGGTTTTACACTGTAATTCGCGCCGCGAATTTCCTTGCTGGGGACCTCATTCTCCCAGATCCAGGTCACAGTCCAATTAACTCCATCGAATACAGCCTTGAAATCCTTGACCTCCAATCCTGACGTTTTCAGCTTTTTGCACGGCAGGCTGCATAGAGGTGACTGTATCGTCGTGGCTCCCAGCAAAGACCCATCGGTGGCGACAATTTTGAACACTTTGTTGTTCGTCATACACACCGCGGACTCGCCCAGCCACACTAGACCGTTGCTTGTGACAGTCACGCCACCAGCCGCCTTCACTGCGTCTATCCCCAGAATTATGTCGAATGACTGATGATAGTCGGACTCACATAGCCACACACGCAGTTCTTTTATGACGACTCGATCGTCTGACGTCACGCGCACATTTCTAACTATCACACTTAGATCTGTTGATATACTGGCACCACTCAACAACTTTGCCGGGGGGACGACTGGTCCTCAAACTTAGAATTGAGCCGGCCCTCCTCTGGAGTTTTCCGACTTTGGACAGTTCTTCGCCACATGACCTGGCTCCCCACATGTGTAGCACACAAACCGTCTGCTCATGGTTGGACAATTTCTTGAGATGTGCCCCTGTTGACGGCACTTGAAACAAACTAGAGGTTTTGTGCCGACAGCAGCGTACGTGTGCCCCGCTCTTCCTTTGCTGTTTTCGTTCACGGACACTTTGGAGCACGCCACCTGTTTGGAGCAGCTCAGAAGGTTGTCGAGAGCCAGCTCTTCCCCGTGCATGGCTCTCACGGTCTGCTCAATACTGGGTGGAAGACCCCACAGAAACTGGCAAGCGACCCAGCGATCTTCTCCGCTGCCGATCCCCACAACACACTTGGCTAGAAAGCGCAGTTCAGCCATATACTCGTCCAGAGTCTCATTTGCGTTCATCCACCTACGTTCTCTGAATCTTGCAAGAGCTGCACATGGTGTTAAGCCGAACGACTGGCGAAGGGCAGCGATAATTGCGAATTCATTCTCTTTGTCCGCCGGAGACAGTTGCCTGTAAACGTTGAATGCTCGACCAGACAAGAAAGTCGGTATTGCGATTGACAAGTTCTCCACGCCTTTCGCCGAACACGCATACCGCAGTTTGTCGATCCATGTGTCCAGATCACTGCTCCCATCGTATTTCTCAACAATATCTGTCAACTTCAGTTCGTCCATCGTAGTTCTGCCGAAATAGCTTGTAAAATGTATTCACAGTCCAGGCTATAACAAGATGACGATGAAATTAACAACTGAATGAAATTAACAATAAGTGGGTTCACAAATCCCAACCACACGAAAGTCTCATACGACACAAACGACTATCAACCTCCCACGCGACACAGCATACCCTCTCACACCGACTCACTATGCGCACTGCCTCTCTTGTTCCGCTCGACCCTACGGGAGGCACACTATCCAAAACAACCCTCTCTCTCGTACCCCAACTCCCCTAACATACGCCACCGTGGCCAAGTCGCACACAAACACGCTGACACACAAAAGGCTCAGTTCAGTGCAACTACTGCATGAACTGGTATCACACCACATGCACATCACTTCACAACATCACACAATACACTGACACATGACACTGACACATTCACCAACTATATCAGTCACCTCTGTTTCATCACCATCAACATCACCAGCGCGGTCATCAGCATCACCGACATCACCATCACTGACATCTTCACATACAGCTCGTTCATCCTCACAATCACCAACAACCTCATCCTCCTCCTCACAATCATCACCATCACCATCAACTCCATCCTCACTATCATCACCATCATTTATCCCATCATCACCACATTCATCAACACATTCACCACCACCACCACCTCCATAAACAGCTCAACACCTCAACAACACTCACACACGCACAAACACCAACACACACCACACACAACACCAACATTATCCAGCTTAACATCGACGGCATCAACACAAAAAAACATGAGCTAACACACTTCCTCACACGACACTCCATTCACATAGCACTCATGCAGGAAACAAAATTACAAAAGCACCACAGAACACCCACCTTTCACAATTACACCACCATCCGCCAAGACCGCACTAGCGGCCGAGGCGGTGGCCTCATCACACATATACTATTTAATGTATGTATATTATTGTAATGTGTGTTTATTATTTAATTTAACTTTGTCTATAAATATGAGTGCTGATCATGGATATATGCACTATTTTCTGCTTCATGTCTGTTTTGTTGATGTGGCGGGGTGAAAATTCTAGCCCCACCCCAACGGCTAACGGCCGGTTTTCCCGTTTTCCGTCAGCGCCCAGCCCTTTCCTCGCACTGAGGTGCCAACTAATTCAGTGTTGATCTCATACTCTGTCTTTGTTATCGCGTATTGAACAGTTTGCTTTGTGATATGTGTTTAACAATTGTAACGGTGATAATAATAATATGTTGTTCTGTTGATCTTCGTTCAGCTGATCGTGATGTCTTGATAGTTCCTCTTGATGTTGTGTCCATATCAGAGTGTCCATCGACTGTCTCTTGGGACACTAAAGTTGAACAACAGACGGTGAAAATTGTGAAAGCCATCAACGAGGAAGTGAAACGTCAGGATCCCGTTCGTGGTTTCTGGAGCGTAGGAGGACAAACCCCGAAAATCTGGGTCGATGCGAGCAGCCTGGCAACAGTGAGGAGTGGTCTTGACGGTGGATGGGAGACCGGTGGAGGATGGCTGTTGGCTGAGAAAGTCCAAAGACACAACGCATATCAACGTCGCTGAATTGGATGCTGCCATCAAAGGAGTGAACTTGTGCATCAAATGGGGATTTAACGAAGCTGTAGTTATAGGTTTTCGTTGTTTTAGTGTGTGTGTGCTTATACTTGATTTGTGTTTGCTAGTGGGGCTTTGCGCAAAGTGTATGTACGTATGTGTGTATGCGTGTCTGTGCGGAGTGGTGCAAGTCCTGCAGCGGTCTCATCTTGCAGGGCGAGAGGAGTCGTGTTCGGGCATGCTCGCTGTGCCGTGTTGTCTTGTAGGCGCGCGTGGGACAGCGATGTCCCACGCGCGCCTGTCTTTTCATACAAGCTATTTCGGCCTTTTCAGTGTTTTGTTTTCTTGTGGTTTTTATGAGTAGGCGGTTTGATTATGCCTCGGAATAGTGTAGTGTTTGTCATGGAATGGGATGGATCGACCAATGACTTCAGCAGCGGCGGTGGTACTGACCCTTGGGCATCAGTGGCAAAGTGGAAGACAGAGGTTGTGTTCGGCGGCGTGGCAAGAGGGTGTGCAGGGGGACGGCAGTGGAGCATGGTGCCGGCAAGGAGGCAGTCGGGGAGCTGCGCCGAGGTAGCTCGTCGTCCCGCCTGCCTTGGTGATGGCTACGTCGCAGAAATGGTGGAACAGTCGGTGGAAACTGCTGGTGCTCAAGGAGGTAGGCAAGGAGCTGCTTAAGTCGCAGAAGGCGTTGTGGCCCGGAAGGCAAGACGGCTTGTGTGGAAGGTGGATCACGGCCGGCTGCGACAGGGTGCTGAAGAGCACAGGTGACGGCGGGAGCACGGTGGGTGCTGGGGCCGAGGTGTTGTGCCCTGTCGCGGCGGCCGGTGATGGAGAAGACGGCAGTTTGCGGCGGAGCACTGAAGAGCACGGGCGAGGCGGAAGCGCGGGGGACGCTGGGGCCTGACGTGTGGGACAGCGATGTCCCACGCGCGCCTGTCTTTTCATACAAGCTATTTCGGCCTTTTCAGTGCTTGTTTTTCTTGTGGTCATACACGACTCGCGTTGGCTACCACCGGCCACTGCAGCTTTACACCCGGGAAAACTCCTAGGGGGCGGTGCGTGCGCCAGCAACCGCCCTTCTTACCGTCAGGCGCCTCATGCACAGTTACCCATCATTGATGTTGTTCTTGGGGATACACACACCAAAGGTCTGATAGACACTGGGTGCTCTACAAGCGTTGTTCATGAGACGTACGTGTCACAGACTGATGGTACGGTGTTCGTGCAGGCTTTTGATGGGAGTCAAATTAGGTGTACATATGCTGATGATGTGGCACTAGATGTGAACGGAAGGTGTATCCGACTGAGAGTCGTTGTTGCTGATCGGCTGATTGAAGGTGTGGATGTCATTGTCGGGCTTGATGTCATCAATTTGATGGGAGGCGTTACGATCACTCAACAAGGTGTTAGTTTTCCCGGGTGTAAAGTTGCAGTGGCCGGTGGTAGCCAACGCGAGTCGTGTATGAGTCGTGAAGATGTCAGCAGCTCGGCACGATTCACTATAGATGACGCTGACTTCAGTGCTGATTTTGATGGTGAGAGGTGGACCGTGAAGTGGCGGTGGAAAATGACGTGGGAGAGTGGAGCTTGGGTTCTGCGAGTATGAGAGGTGGTACGGTGAATACGGTGTGATAGAGTTGTTGCTGGTGAATACATTTTTTTCGTTCCTTTGTTCAGCCTACAGAAGCTGAGCTGATGACGGACTCTGCGGTTGTTTTTGGGTGGCTGATCAGCGCCACCAACGACACACATCGAATCCGCACGCATGGGATGTCTGAGATGTTATTTCGCAGGCGATTAGACGTGGTCCGTGAGTTACTGACAACCTATTCACTCAAACTCGACGTGAAGTTAGTGAACACGAAGGAAAACCTGGCTGATGCAATGACTCGCCCCCCTCGATGCCTGCCATTTCTATCGTCGAGAGGGGAGTTATTTGCCTTGCTGTCGAAAGGTGATCGAGAAACCATACGACAAATCCATCATTCCAGCGGTCACATGGGTGTTGAGCGTACCAAAGAGCTCGTGTCTAATGTGATCCCAGCGATAAGTTCGGGTAATGTGGACGAGGTGATACGCGATTGTCATGAGTGTCGGCGAATAGATCCTGTGAATCGTGTTGAAAACCATCACGGCTCGTTGGCGACGACGTCTGTGTGGAAAAGAGTTGCTGTGGACATCACATATTTCAACAACACTGCCTACCTGTCGACAATTGACTGCTGCTCCAGATACACGATATGGAAGCGACTGAATAGCGAGAACGCTCTGTCAGTGTGTGCTGCTCTGGAAAGTGTGTTTGTTGAGTTTGGTCCTCCGTCCAGTGTTTTGTCGGATAATGCTCCAGTGTTTTTGAGCGCAGAGTTTTCTGGTCTCCTTGGTGACTGAGAGCTGAATCATGAGCGGTCGTGTGCGTATCGTCATCAAGGTAACGGGATATGTGAGCGAATCCGCCGTACTATCAAGCGAATGGCGTCAAGGTCTCGCTGCTCAATTGGTAGAGCAGTATTTTATTACAATTTTACCACGAGCCAAGCCCATACATTTGGTAAAGTCGGCAGACAATAGAGCCGATATTTTGAGTAGAGTTCCACAATCATGGTTGCGCAACAATGACAACGAACGCGCACCATTACAAACGTGTTTGCCTGTTACAGCTGCTTGTGCCGGGAATGATGTATTGTCTGAGGTGTCAAGAATTCATCACGAAACAGGTCATCCCGGCGTTCGCCGTAGCTACTATTTTGTGAGAAGAGCAAAGTTGGCCGCCAATCGCAGGCAAGTGGCTCAAGTTGTCTCCCAGTGTCAGACTTGTAAATCAATAGATCCTGCACCAGTGAAGTGGAGGGTAGGTAAACTCAGCGTGGAGAAAACGTGGCAGCGACTGGGAGTTGATATAACACACTATGGAGGACAACATTATTTGACGGTGATTGATCATGGTCCTTCGAGATACAGCATATGGCGGTGCCTGAGGCGGCAGGACTCGACGTGTGTGAGACAACAATTGGAGGCTATCTTTTTTGAGCGTGACGCACCGGAACAACTGTTATTAGATAATGATACAGTTTTCCGGAGTCGAGAGTTCCGGTCGTTTGCTTCTGAATGGAACATACTCTTGCACTTCAGATGCTCATACCGGCCTTCGGGCAACGGGATCACTGAACGATGTCATCGTACTGTGAAAACGGTAGCAGCCAGGAAGGCTGTTCCAGAGGCTGTTTACATATACAACGTCACACCCATGGAACCGGCAGATTCGACATCATCACCGGCTGAACGGTTGTATAACTACGAGATAAGGATTAGAGGTGTAGATCGGCGTGACGTAGCTCCAGCTGATAGAGAAGACATATCGTGTTGTTATGAAGTTGGTGATAGTGTGTGGGTGCGACCGTCTGGTGTGCGTTGTCATGAGCGATACGAAAAAGAAATGGTCACCAAGATTATGTCGCAAAATGCTGTTGAAGTGAATGGTATGCCTAGGTACTGTAGCAACCGTCAAACATGCAGACAGAACACAACTGATATTATTACGCACACAAGGCTCAATGACAACACACGAACATACATACAAGTCAATGACATGAAACACTACACCGGATTAAAACCCGGCCAACAGATGGCGCTATTACCGTCGTCCCACAGCTTCCCCCCAGGTGTCGAGCACCGAAAATAGCAGGAAAAATAACTATGATTATAAAACCAACACAATTATGTAAAACGCGCCGGTGGTCTAATAGGCCTGTCACGACGAGACCATACGATACTTGGCGCATGGACAGGTGGAGCAGGTGTCGGCACCGCGGTAGGGCCAGGTGTCGGTTCAGTGGCGGGTGTGCTCACTGGGTATGTGTCGGTGGCCCTCTCAAGATATGCTGGTTTCAGTCTATCCACAGCGACTGTCTCTTGGCGGCCTCTTCGGTCCAGCACGAACGCTTTGCTGCCGCGGCTGATGATGGCGTACGGGCCCTGGTACGGCGGTGTAAGCGGTGGTTTGTGGGCGTCCACCCTCACGAACACATGCGTCGCTGTAGAGAGGTCAGGAGAGACAAACGGCCGGTGCTGTTCGTGACGACAATGCCAGGCGGTCGGCACGGGACGCAGGCGGGACATGGCATTGTTCAGACGACGGACAGTCTCTGTGGTCGGCTGCGTCTCTGCCGGTGAGAAGAACTGCCCGGGTAGTCGCAGCGGTTCGCCAAAGACTAGTTCGGCTGGTGATGAGCCCAGGTCACGCTTGTGAGCCGCCCTGAGGCCCATCAGCACAACTGGAAGAGCGGACGGCCAGGCGACATCGTCTTGCAGAGATGCCGTGAGCGACGCCTTCAGCTGTCTGTGAACACGCTCTATAATGCCGTTCTGTTGCGGCATGTACGCGCAGGTGGTGATGAGTTTCACGCCCAACAGAGACCAGAGCTCTTTCCACAGGTCGGAGACGAACTGCTGGCCTCGGTCGGACGTAATATTGAGGCACAGACCGAACCGTGAAACCCAGTCGAGCAGGACTTTTGCGCAGCTTTGCGCAGTAGCGTCTGTCATGGGCACGGCCTCAGGGTACCGCGTGAATCGGTCTATGATAGTACATAGATACCGGTAGCCGTCGGCCTCTGGCAACGGCCCGACGATGTCGATGTGAAGCGCCTCGAACCGGTTGCTCGGCAGCGGTGGACGCTTCAGTGGCGTATGCTGGTGGCGGGAGACTTTGCAAAGTTGACACCTGGTGCACGTCTTGGTCCACTCAGCCACCTTTGAAGACACTCGCTGAAACACGAAACGCTCAGATATTAACCGACGAGTTGCTCGGGCACCGGGGTGGTGCAGGCCGTGGAATCGGTCGAAGATTTCGCGCTGAAGTGCTTCGGGCACCAGTGGACGATCGATGCCGGTCAACGTTGATACCAGGAGACCAGAGGGGACTCCAGTGACCGGGCGGCGCTCGATTTTGAGAGAGGAATTATCGGCCAACGCGGAGACGTCTGGTGCGTTTATTTGAGCCAGTGCAAGCCGCTTCAGATCAATGCTCTGTTCACTGTGAAAGTGCGTTACTTCTGCGATGGTGGCAGGAGGGCTGGCATCAGGAGGACGGCTCAAACAGTCGGCGGCAGCGTTCCTCGAGCCAGGCAAGTGCTGGATGTCGGTCGTAAACTCGCTAATGAAAGCAAGCTGACGCTGCACCCGTGCCGATCGCTCACTGGCACTGGTGAAAGCGTGTACGAGCGGTTTGTGGTCTGTCAGCAGACGAAGATCAGGTCGACCCTCTAACAGATGGCGAAACCGCTTGATGACGCTGAAGAGAGCGAACAGCTCCTTGTCGCCGGTGCTCCACTTCAGTTCTGCCTTGCTAAGAGCACGCGAATGGTACGCCAGCGGTACCCATCGACCGTGTTGGAATTGCTGAATGACTGCACCGACGGCGACATCTGAAGCATCCGCAATGACCTGTGTGGGAGCATCTTGTTGAGGGTAGGCGAGACGAGATGCGATGGCCAGCATTGTTTTCGCCTTTTGAAAAGCAGATTCTTGTTCATCGCCCCACTCGAACGGGCGTGAATGTACTGCTGTGTGCAGCGGCGCTAGGGCTGCGGCAAGGCCGGGTATAAACCTGTGAAAGAAATTCACCATGCCGATGAATCTGCGACACTCGGTGTCGTTGCGTGGTGATTGCATGGCGCACAAGTCAGCCACTCTTTCCGGAAGAGGACTGATACCCTTAGGAGACACTTCCAAGCCGAGGAAGCGCACACTTTCGCGACCAAAAACACATTTTTCTGGTTTCACCACCAAACCCACACTTGACAGCCGCCTGAACAGCTCTTGGAGGTCTCGGTGATGAGTCTCAGCGTCCGGCGAGTATACCAAGATGTCGTCAATGTAGGCGTATACACGAGGCATACCGCGGATTACCGAGTCGATCAGGCGTTGAAATGTTTGGGCCGCGTTACACAATCCGAACGGCATTCGCGTGTAATGAAACAGCCCGAATGGTGTGATGATGGCAGTCTTCTGTTGATCTTCTTCGGCGACGGGAATTTGCGCGAAGGCACGCGCCAGGTCAAGTTTGCTGAACACACGAGCACCGTCCAGCATATCAGCGAAGCTCTGTAGGTGTGGTATGGGGTACCTGTCAGGTGTGGTTATAGCGTTCAAGCGCTCATAACACCCAACCATGCGATATGCCGAACCTCCGTCTTTCTCGACCAGATGTATCGGGCTCGCCCATGGTGATGATGAGGGGACGAGGATGCCGCGATCGAGCAGCTCGTCGAGCTCACGCCTCGCTGCAGCCATCTTACCAGGCATGAGCCGCCTGGAGCGCGCGTGAACAGGTGCACCTTTAGTGAGGATTCGGTGTTCCACACCCGGTAAATTTATACCTGGGAAACCTGTTGGTGGTGCGCACAGACGGCGGAATGAGTCGCTTCTGCGCACACCTTCGAAGCCGGCGCCGTCGTAGGCCGTATGTTGTGCCGCACTGACATGAGCCACGTCGGGATGAGGCAGCGTCCCTGTGTGTCTGTTGACCGTGGACAAGTGAGTGACGCTGTCGATCAGGCGGCGGCCGCGCAGGTCTACCACCAAGCCGTACTCGCGGAGGAAGTCAGCTCCCAGAATTGGTGAAGGCACACCCGCCACCAAAAACTTGAACGGGTAGATCCTGCCGAGGCACAGGTCAACCTCAAGGCGGAAATCACGCTGGTAGACGGGGATTGTCGAGCCGTTTGCCGCGCGGAGTACTGGTGCAGACAGCGGGGTGTCACGTGAGCATGTGGCGGGCAGCAGTGACACTTCGCTGCCGCTGTCGACGAGGTAGCGACGGCCGCTGCGATCAGTGACGTGAAGCAAGTGGCACGTGGAATTGCAACCAGTCACCGCCACTAGTGCCGGCGGTGGTGTGCGTTTCCCTGCATCGATGGCGAATGTGCACGTGCCTGTACACTTGCGAGCCGCAGGTCCCCATTGTCGATGGTTTCTGCACCAGCGATTGACAAAGATGTCTGACGTGGACGACGCTGAACGACGATCTGATGTCGCTTGACGATTGCTGGCGGCTGGCTTCGCTAGACGTGCTTGAGCTTGGCGAGTTGATGAGACCACTGCAGAATCATCATCGGGTCCGGAGTCGTGAATAGTCACTGACACTGTCTGTGTGAGTTGATGATATGTGTCTGCTTTAACGGCGACTTCTACCAAAGACATTTTTTCAAGCCACTCACGGCACAGCAGCCGAAGTGCAGGGGGCAGACGGCCCAAAAATGTCTCGACGATTATCTCGTGCTCTATATCGTTCGGATACAAAATCTCGATGTCAGCAAACAACTCTGAGGGCCTGCGTGATCCCAATTCGGCAGGCAAGCTGTTCAGCCGCCTCAGTCGCTCAGCTGGGGTGAGCTGAAGACGCTTCTTCAATCGAGCGCACAGCTGCGTGTAGCAGTCAGACGGAAGTGGACTTGCCGTGGCCAGGTCCTTCACCATGCGGAAATGCGACGCTGGTAATTTAGCCAGCACCTTCCTCATCATGGTGGTCTGCACTGTGATGCCAGCATCCGCCATTAAATTGTCGGACATAGCAATCCATGTATCGACGTCCATTGGATCGAACGTTGGTAGTTCGACACGTACAGCCACAACAAGCTCTGGAATATTCTCCATTGACGGAGCACTGACAGACGACGCATGTGCAGATGCGCCGGTGATGAAATTGTCTGAAATGTCGTCCATTTAAGGAGGACTGTATTCGGGGTCACCACTGTAGCAACCGTCAAACATGCAGACAGAACACAACTGATATTATTACGCACACAAGGCTCAATGACAACACACGAACATACATACAAGTCAATGACATGAAACACTACACCGGATTAAAACCCGGCCAACAGATGGCGCTATTACCGTCGTCCCACAGTACATTCGTGATCTGCGACCGAGGATTTCAGATGAGGATAATTTTCGTAAAACAGCCGAAGATGACCTGGTAATTGTCGTTGAACGTGAAAGAGACAATAATGATGATCTACAACCATTGAGAAGGTCTAAACGTGTGAGAAGACCTCCTCAACGATACGGTTGCGATTAAATGAAAGATAACATCCGGTATGTTATCTGGGGGGAGTGTTGTTGTAATTACTGCGAGGTGCCGTTGTGGTGTTTATCACGATAATTATTTATTTAAATGTAGCGTAATTCAAACTGTTTTGAATTTATCGGTTAAACAGAGATTTTGGGATTTTGGTGTGGGTGTTTGAAGTGTGAGGGATTGTTTCGTATTTTTCGTGTTTTTGGCTTGAATATATTTGCCACAAAAATATTAGGTTGTTGGTAGACATTTGCTACGCCAATGTTGACAAACACGCGTGTGTCAACGACACCGAAAACGCTCTGTCAATTGCGTTAAATTCGCTTAGTCTTTACAAAGACTGTACGATGCGTTGAATTCGCAACTGACAAAACGCCTTTAAAAAGGCGGGGCTAAATTATTCGCTAATTAAATGCTCTTAAAAGAGCAGCTTGATGAATTTGGCCAATTAGCAGAAAACACGAGTTTTCTCGAACACTATATTGGCGCCGTCCACAAACAATACAAATAGTCGTCGATGACACACACAGATCGAAGATACACACGGGTTGATGATACAAACAGCAAAAATGAGCGAGTCGAATAGGGCGAGATCTTGAGGCACTTAACAGCGAGCGATGAGCGGTCCTGAACAGCGCTATGCGCGTGCCTAAGTGTATTTGGGATTTATGCCAGTATCGGACAATGAGCGCGCTCACCGGAAGTTGTCCGATACTCACATAAATCCGCGCTGCATGGGTCTACTTGCGCAATGCGCAGAATGATATGTTGTACAGGGAACGCGACGCGAGACAACAATTACACACATCAAGCAATGCACAACACACTCCATAACATATACATGCAATAACATACGTTCCGCAAATATAGACATGTATGCTTGTGCGTTTATATAGTGATATTGAATAAAACATTAATACATCATAACACACATATAAATATAAACAACAGTGTACCTTTAAAATAACACAATACATTAATTACCATGACACGAGAACAAATAAGTAAAATATGCAAACGTGCAGCGCCTACAAGGTGTTTGTGTAAATTGGTGTAAATTGGGTGACAAACGTCCGTCGCTGAAGAAAAAACAACGAGTGCTGGTGCAAAGCGGAAAATTTATCTCCGCCCTTATACCCGTGATTGCATCGGTTATAAGTTGTATACTGTCTGCAAAATAATGAGCGCCTTCCAACGAATGGTTCTCATATCGCAAGCGACGTATATGGAGATGCAGAATCGGATCGCGCCTGTTCCCATACCGGAGCGGGAACAAATACTCTTCAACCCAACGACCAGTGACGAAACCAAACGAATTCAGTTTGTTGATGCATGGCATCCGAAACGAGACACTGCTACAGCTCCACCAGCGGTAGAACGAATCGAAAACAAAGATGTGGTGTCTATGGTCAAGCGACGCCGACCGACACGTGTTTAATTATCTTCCTTCTCATATTACTTCATCTTCTTCCTACCGCGTGTTTGCTTCCCGACTTCAAAATCACTTTTTTGACATCTCGTTTGATCCTGCTTCTCACACTCTCACTCCTTTCGCCAAACTATGATTACATTCAGCTATCCATTTTCTATTCCTCCTTATTGTACTCAAAACTCATGTGTATATGTGTATGTATAAGTGCATGTTTGTGTATATATGTATATGTATAAGTGCATGTTTGTGTATGTGTGTATATGTATAAGTGCATATTTGTGTATGTATGTATATGTCATGTATATGTGTATGTAAGCGTCTGATTCAAACATATCGGGAGACGTTGGTATCGGGGGCAGAGTCGCAGGTCGATGTCTATATGGCATCACACGACAAATTCGTCGTCGTCGTCGTCGTCGACGTGGCCAAAGCGCTGGCGGCCAAGACGGTGGGGGCGATGGTGTTGATGGTGAAAGTGTTGGTGGTGAAAGCGTTGGTAATGGTTGTGGCTGTGACGGTGACGGCGGTGGCGCCGGCGGCGGTGATGAGGACACTGGCAGTGGCGTTGATGTCGGTTGCCACCACCAGCGACATATTTCAGGTGTCGCACTACCACTAGATATTCGTGTGACAATGTAAAGGTCCATGCCCTGGCGATCCATGATAACGATTGACGACTGAGTGCATGGATATTGCCTTTTATAGTTTATCGAAAGTGGTACTCATTGAAAACGAATCAACTGAAACACTTGTCAGACATGCGGGTATTTATTAGTACACACAAACAAACAAACAAAAACAAAAGGTTAAAAATAGTGTGGCTCTAGCGAACATAATATGTCCTCAAGGTGGGGATCTCGCATGTTGATGTATAACATCACTGCGCGCGGTCCACCGTCTGCCGGACGGTCAAACACTGGCACAATATCTGCGGACGTAAACATACAATATAATTGTTAGTAATCTTGGGCGAAAATAGCCTCCAATTCGTCGTCGTCGTCCGATGTGGTTATAAACCGACACGGTACGCCACTCACCGGTCTTGCAATT
This sequence comes from Sacculina carcini, assembly GCA_916048095.2. Classification (NCBI taxonomy): domain Eukaryota; kingdom Metazoa; phylum Arthropoda; class Thecostraca; family Sacculinidae; genus Sacculina; species Sacculina carcini. Next base: position 3,932,775 of record OU696574.1, on the reverse strand, counting down.
ACTGTGTGCGCCTCCTCACCTTCAGCTTTTGTGGAGACGCCTTCAAACATGTCTGGCGACGGTGGAATTTGTATCTTGAAGTTTATATCATCCTTAAAATCTGGATGCTGTAGCGGCGATGTTGTTGGCGGCGTCGATGGTGACGGAGGCGTTGATGGTGGCGGCGGTGGCGGCGATGACGTTGGTGTAGCCTTTCTCAAATATTGTTTTCGGTAGAGCGAGACGCAATTTATCGCCAACGCGTTATTTTGGCGTCTGCTTACACGGTTTTCTCACATCAACCAAGTGCTGCGTCTCCATTGTCACGTGACTTGGCGCCATCCCGACGGATCGGTGATGAGTGTTGTTGTATTGCTCCAAAAGCCACGGAAGCATTTTCACATATCGTTTTGTATTGTTTTCGGTCATGTTTTTGTATATGAGTGATCAAAAAACGACATTCGTGTGGACGGTCATATTAACACAACGAATGTTTCTGACTGTGAACACACAATGAAACAATTAACATAAATGAAATCAACAGTTGCAATAACAATTAATAACATAATTGATCACCACTCGATCAATAAATACGCCTTGATTACATCAACATCAACACACTGACATACAGTAATAACACATACCACAATGACATACAGTAATACGCTTACTTGATATGTACGAACGGACTGTGTGCAAACAGCGTCTTGAACCATAACTGACTGAGCGGCCGCTAGAGGTCGCGTCAGTTCAAGTTCAGGTTAACGAGTGGTGACTGTCCACGCCCCACGCCTACCGAATGCATTTCTCCACATCCCCCCCAGTTTCGACCCCGAAACTTCACGCCGGTGACATAGTCCTGCAGGTAGGCAGGAGGGCGTCGGTTTCTGCGCGGTCGTGACGCTGCTGGTGGATGTAACTCGGTATGACTCTCTGGGTGTCTCTCTGTTTGACACGACTCGTCCGGCGTGAGTGCTGTGGTCGGTGGTTGACTGCACGCGATGTCATCCGTCGTTGGCGTGACTGCCTCCTGCTGCGACGGAGTTGGCGATGGTGGCCCTCGATCCGCGCACTTTGGCATCTCCATCGATGGTGATGAACACTCTGCCTTGTGGACCATGTTCTTTGTCTCCGGTAGATGTGCAAGCTGCTCTGGTGCGGGTGATAGAGGTGACGAGTCGCTTAGTTCCATTACCTTTCGTAGAAACTTGCGATTTCTGATTGTGAGACGCCCAGACCCGTGGATCTTGACGTGGTATTGATCAAACGGTCTTGCTTCCACCACCACTCCTGTTCTATCCCACCGTTTGCAGTGTGGTCCTGTCTGATTTTGCAGCAACACTTTGTCCCCTGGCTGTAGTGGTGGCAACGGACGATTACACTGCTGTCTGTCCATCTGCTTCATGAAGCGCAGTCGGAGAGCGTCCTCCTGATGATTCCATGCGTCCCTCCACACCGGGTGAACCACTGGACTCTTGAACACAGACGAATGTGGTGGTATGGGGAGCATGTCCGACATCCTTCGGCCGAAAACCACTTGCGCAGGCGACACTTTTGTCTCCGGATCAGGCGTGTTGCGGTATTGAAGCAGACCAGCCGCCACGGCTTCCGTGTCAACACTCCCATACATGTCGGTGTGCGATGTCAGCAAGCGCTTCATTGCCTTCACAGCAGCTTCAGCTCTGCCATTTGACTGAGGATAATATGCTGATGAGATGCGGTGTTTCACGCCCCATCTCGTGAAGAAATCCTCTGTTTCTCTTGCTGTGAATTCTGGACCGCCGTCGGTGCTAATTTCCTCCGCTACGCCGAGTGTCGAGAAATATACAATTATAGCTGACAGAAAACCTTTTGCACCGGATTTTGCCGCCACGATGTGAGGCCATCCGCTGAATCTGTCCACTATAATCAGATATCCAATTTCCTTCAGCAGACCGAAATCAGCAGCGATGGCTTGAAATGGCCTGGTGGGCACGTTTGGTTGTCGAGGCGGCAGATTCGACTGTGACGGAGACATTCTCCAGCAGTCGGTGCATTTAGCCCGAGTGTGCTCGATGTCTCGTGACATCCCCGGCCAAAAGACCACGTCGTGCGCTCTGCTGAACATGCGGCTTGTGCCCTGATGTGCAGCGTGCAATATTTTCAGAACTTCGTTCTGCAGCGATGCTGGGATGATAATCCTGTTGTTTATCATTACCACGTCGTCGACCACGGTTATGTCGTTCCGGTACTGCCAGTACGGCTGCAACGTCTCAGAAACATGATCGCGTGATGCTGGGAATCCGTGCTCTATCATGTCCATGAGTGCCTGTAGACTGGTGTCTTGAGCCGTGCACTTCTTCACTTGCTCCCAGGTGATGGCGCCGAGGGGCTGTGACAAAAGTTTCGCCGTTGCCACAACTGTTTTCTCCATGTCGTCGTCCCTGTTGACCGGGCAGCGTATGACAGAGAGGCCACTTACACCAATTGTCTCGTCAGAATCCGACGACGGGTTTCTTGATGTCGCATCTGCTGCCGGTATTGACTTTCCAGGGACGTGCACGATTCGATATTGCCACATCAGTGTTCTCTGCTTCAAGCGGAACAGTCGGGGATTTTTTATGTCATCAAGAGCTCTATCTCCAAGAATTTTGACAAGTGGTTTGTGGTCCGTTGTAACTATCAAACGCTGACAGCCCAAGGTGAAAAAACGCGTGTCCTCCAGGGCCCATGCAGCAGCTAACGCTTCACCCTCAATGGGAGCGTACCTTTTTTCTGCATCTCTGAGAAATCTTGAGCCGGCTACTGATATCCTCCATCCGTTTTCACAGCACCCCGGAACATCCGAGTTGCATGCGCAGTACTTTTGGCGCAACCATTACCCTACTCCGGTCTTCGTCCAATCTGGATTCAAGCAGGTAGTCCTCTGAGGGTCAAAGATTTCCACGCCGTTCTCTATCTCCTTGATGATGGCCTCTTTGGACTGATTGAAAGCTTTATCGAGGTCGGCATCCCATCTGAAAGCCACTCTGGGGCTCAGAAACGGCTTGAACGGCTCCATCAAGCCGGACGTTCTGCCGTAATGCGATACCTGATTTACCAACCAGAACCATGCACGGATGTCAGTGATGTTAGCCGGTGTCGGGAATGATGAGACCGCGTTCAGATACTTCGGAAATGGCTTTATCTGGCTGGATGTGATCTGAAACCCCGCGAAGTCCACTTCTGTTTCCGAAAATTGAAATTTTTTCGGGTTCAGGATTACACCATTCTTTCCTGTCAAGTGTAAATAGTCGATAATCCGCCACCAGTGTGTAGCCAAGTCTGTGTCCCAGAGCAGTGTGTCGTCTACGCATTTGGTTTTTCTGGGGACATCGGTAATGATCGTGTCATATCGCTGAGTATAGGCATCTTGTGACGCAAGGAACCCCATTGGTGCTCGTCTGTACCGGAATCTTCCTTGTTCCGTGAGGAATGTGGTCTTGTGGCGATCTTCGGGCCTTATCTCGATCGCATGAAAGCCATTCCACGCGTCGGTGACTGATTTTATAGTCATCGGTGGCAACGCCTTGGCTTGTTTGCTTGGTGGCACCGTGTGATGAGTCTCCCGCACGCTATGTTTGTTGAGGGGCTGCAGGTCGACCGTCCTCCTGGGAGTACCGTCCATTTTGGGCGTCAGCACCATGTTATGCAGCCATGTTACAGGCGTATTTGGTGGAACACGCTCGATGACTCCCAGCGCCACGTCCCTCTCCAGCTGGTCGGCGACCTCCTTTTGCCAGTGTACGGGCACGCTTGGTGGTCTTCGTGTCACCGCTGCCTTCGCGTCAGGGTCCACCCGTATTTCCATAGGCGGCCCTGTCATGACTGGAAGCGGTTTGATGCGGGCAGACATTAAACGTTGACGATGCGTACCGCTCCGTCAGCCACGCTTTCATGTCCGCTACTCGCGAGAGAGAGGGCGTTACGGGAAGTTTCTCTGGCCGCTCTGGTGGTGGCGTACGTCTTGGGCAACCGCATGGTGCCGTAGTAGCCTGCTCGATAACAATTGTGCTGTTTTGGCACCTCATCGGAGCAGCAGCTATGCGAGGGAAATCGTGTGCGATGACCCCAAGGCCTTCTAGCGCATCACGGCTCAGGTAGAACCTCCCTGTGGTGTTGGTCACATACACTGTGGCGAATGTATGCATCTGTTGACCCTTGGCGCTCTGCCCGGAAACTTTCACGTGAAGTGACCCGAGCACGTTGATCTCCTGGTTGTTGGCGGCCACGATGAGCTTGTCAGCTGGCGATAGTTGATGGCGGCCTAACCCGAATCTCCACAGCAGGCACCGCCCCATCAGGCACGTTTGTGCGCCAGAGTCAGCTATGGCCGTAATTCTTGCCGACCTTTTTGGTGGAGGTGATACTTGCATTTTGGTGTACGTTTCTGTGTCAATGCAAACATCCACAATCAATTGTGGTTGAGGCCGATTCTCGCTGACCGATGCTTCACTGCAGTCTGCTGCCCGGGCTGATTTATTTGTCCGCCTTCGAGTCTTTAACGAGGTGGTACCTGAATGGAACCCATCTGCGTGCTGGAAGCAGATGCCTGCTGGGATACCGGTCTGCTCTCTGTGTGTTGATGATCGTTTTTTCCTCCAGCACTCAAGACACGACTTAAACTCTTTAATCTTACCCCTTACGCGACCGAACTGGGGAGTTATCTTGCCACACTCGCACCGCATTTGTTTTTGCAGTTGGCTGTCGTCCCACGATCGCCTTTGTGTGGTGGGTGACTGCTGCAGTGACTGCCGCGCTCTTCTTTGGTTGTCTCTCCGGTATGCGCTGGCGTCAATCTTCGAGTAGCCGTTCAGCGTCGCTCTTGCAGCGATTTCTTTGCCGTCGATGAAAGCAACTGTCTCGCCAAGCGTCATGTCGTCTAAGCCTGTCGACCCAAGGACTTCCCGTCTGATGTTCTCGTCGCACAAGCCGTTCAGCAGCACCATTTTCACCATATCGTCGGTGTAATTTATGTGGACCGTGCTGGAGCAGGCTGTGTTGACACATTTGGTCGACTTCGTCCACTGACAGACGTTTGCGACTCCACGAAGGCTGGCGACGTATTGTCTGACGTGCTCGCCAGGCTGCTGTGTCGACTGCAGGAGCTTAGATCGCCTCACGCTCAGCGGCTCACTGATGACTGTCAGTCTCTTCATTGCGGTGAGAACTTCATCCGTCGACCTGTCGGCGATAGACGGATCCTGTCTGAAGAGAGCTCCTTCGACGTCAGGCTCGCAGCACGCTAACAGCTGGGACGTCACTTGATCCGCAGCCATGTCGGTGCCGTTTCTGAACATTTCCCACCTCCGGGTGAAGGCGGCCCAGTCGTCCTCAGCGATGTCATGCTGTAGAGTGGGTCGGTTGATTTTCGGTGGTTTTGGGCGACTGTCGGCGACATCATGCACATTCTTCTGATGCAGCTTCATCAGTTGTATACATGTGGCCATATCGTCTGCCCTCTTCACCTCTCCACAACCGGCCGCTTCGCACTTCAACGATACAGTCATGTTGAAACGACTCTCAGAGTTTTCCTATCACCAACAGTGTTTGACACGCGACGAACTTCCAAAAACTCAGAAACCAATCAGAAACATGATCAAAAAACGACATTCGTGTGGACGGTCATATTAACACAACGAATGTTTCTGACTGTGAACACACAATGAAACAATTAACATAAATGAAATCAACAGTTGCAATAACAATTAATAACATAATTGATCACCACTCGATCAATAAATACGCCTTGATTACATCAACATCAACACACTGACATACAGTAATAACACATACCACAATGACATACAGTAATACGCTTACTTGATATGTACGAACACGACTGTGTGTAAACAGCGTCTTGAACCATAACTGACTGAGCGGCCGCTAGAGGTCGCGTCAGTTCAAGTTCAGGTTCACGAGTGGTGACTGTCCACGCCCCACGCCTACCGAATGCATTTCTCCACAATGAGCGAAATAAATGTTCTGAAAAATCGCTCGACTATCCATGCTTTTCGAATAATTGTGGTTGTCGTATAAGGATGAATATTGTATTCTTTCATTACACGCTTGAATTCTTGTCTGGTGAATTTTCGTCCCTTGTCGCTCATTATCTGCATCGGTATACAATTGTCCTTGAGAATAGAGTCCATTGCCTTGGCCACTGCCGGTCTGTGTAATGTACTTGATGCGTAATGTGCGCACATGTGCTTGTCTCCTGAGTACATCTACAGCGGCCAACAGGTACTTTACCTGTGTATTGTGACCTCGCAAACGACAGACATCGCACAAATCCACTTGCCATGTATCGTTCAAACCCGAGCTGGTGTACGGATTACGTGCAAACCGTTTACGCACTTGTCTATGCAGTTCACGAGTGGTCTGCGACCGCTTCAACGTGGATACTTGAGCCCTTTTCGTTTCGTGGACAGTATCTCACGATCGCTACCATCCCTCTCCTCCTCCTCCACCGCCTGACGACGTTTGTGTGTTGTTCCAATAGTATGTAAATTTGGTGCTGCTTCGCGCGGCAAGTTTAGCGATTCCACCAACGGTTTTATTTGTGCCCAGCCCACGGGTTGGGTTACGCCTTTCCGTTGACGCACAATTTAATTTATCAAATCAACAATATTACTATACGGAATTGGGTTTCGTTCAAGATGGAGCGTTCCCGTTTTGTTGTCCCATTCGAGTACTGTAGCCAACCGATCGAGAACGTACCGCGCCTGACGTTTATATTGAGTGGAACCAGATCTAGCCAGATCTTTATACATGGACTCCGTTTATGCTCTCGAATGACTACCAATATGATCGGGTGCCACGTTTCCATGGCAGTACAGTACATGATATGGTCGAGTGGTGAGCACTTGATCAACAATGATTTATCTCGTTTCCACCATAGACACCACATCTTTGTTTTCGATTCGTTCTACCGCTGGTGGAGCTGTAGCAGTGTCTCGTTTCGGATGCCATGCATCAACAAACTGAATTCGTTTGGTTTCGTCACTGGTCGTTGGGTTGAAGAGTATTTGTTCCCGCTCCGGTATGGGAACAGGCGCGATCCGATTCTGCATCTCCATATACGTCGCTTGCGATATGAGAACCATTCGTTGGAAGGCGCTCATTATTTTGCAGACAGTATACAACTTATAACCGATGCAATCACGGGTATAAGGGCGGAGAGAAATTTTCCGCTTTGCACCAGCACTCGTTGTTTTTTCTTCAGCGACGGACGTTTGTCACCCAATTTACGTAGTATGTTCTTGTATTTGGATAGACGACGTTTTTTTTCTTTTCCAAAGGAACACGGTCTTGTAGCACGTTGTTGCAAATTTCACAAATCGCCCGTATCAGAGCAGGGTCGTACGTGTTGATAACGGCTTTTTGTTGACGATGTGTGAGACGCGGAAGAGCTTCGATGGTGGACCAACGACGTTTCAACGCCAAAGACATTTTGGCAAATGACATTGGTCGGCAAAGTGTACGGCTATTTATACCTTAGTGCCGCCAAGAACACGATAATTGGTTCTTCCAGCACATTGCTGCGCACACGTAATCTGTTGTCGGTTTGTTGTGGCAAATCCACCAGCAAATATCCATACGACCGCTGCATTACATCGTGGTACACATCCATGATAAACTTGCTGTTTTCCGGCATGTACTGCTGAGTAAATGCACGTAGCGGAGTTTTATCGCAAAAGTAGCGAAAAAACACGTAAAATTTGTATTCAAACTGATTGTACGATAATTGGGTGATTTCAAAAACGTGTTTTAAGTGACAAATACTACACTCATATTGTCGTGACGGGATATTTTGGTAAACATGTCGCGTACCAGCGACCCTACGACCGCTTCCAGCATATCGTCAATTATCACCATGCACCTGCTTCTGCGTTTATGTTTACCGGCCAGCTGTTGTATTTCCTCGTGTGTAGGTAGTCCGTGTCGCATTTCGTTGACCAAATGACTACCAATATGATCGGGTGCCACGTTTCCATGGCAGTACAGTACATGATCTGGTCGAGTGGTGAGCACTTGATCCGACCGAGTCCGCATGTCGGCTATAAACCGGCTCTTGCCGGATCCCGAAGGACCCGATAATATCATTGTGAAGGGTGTGACGAGTCTGGCGTCTTGTGTTTCCATGGTCACCGAGTATGACTCACTGATGATTCAAGCGCATTTTACTTCTATTTATAAGTTTATACTGCTTGTGACTATTTATAGAAACAAGGCTGGTACGGCAAGAAGCACCAACGACAGGATGTTGACATGTATAAAGACACACGTTTATACATCATTTTATATTTATACACAGCAACAACACAATAACACAACAAGCAAACAATTGATCATACACAACAAACAATTGGTCATACACAAATCATGGGCAAACACAATACATTTGTTAGTGTGTCTGTGTGTGCATGTACCCATGAGGAAAGGTGCTGTAGTCGGGAAGGACCCCCCTCTTGCTGGCAACTATCCTATTAATCTTCCCCCCTTACAGTTACAATGTGAAAATCTATCGTTTTCTTAAACGTCTGAATGGGTACTTTAATCTGGGTGCCCGGGATTGTCAAGAAGGACTTGAAGCTTGTTACAGTGATTAGTTGGTTAGTAGCGTATGACTGTGTTATTCCGCGCATTTTGATAACGGTGCATGCCTCGTTAGCAGAGTTAGCCACAGTGAAGGCGTAGTTTTTGGGAGACAAGCAGATTACAGAATAAATAAAGCTCTCCGGACCAAAAGCGGTTAGTTCGTCCGTCATTTCACCCAGAAAGCGGCCAGTGTTAATTTGTGGAAGCGTAGGCGCAGAAAGGTAAATTATGCTGTCGGTTTCGCAGTATATTAATTGGTTAGACTGAAGCTTTTCCATAAAGGAATACAGATAGAGGCGGGCGTGAGCAGTAACAAAGGAGGCAAGAATAATGTTTGTTTTAAGCGGTCCAGTTACTGTCTCGTCTGTTTTGTGTTTGTGTATAATGCGCATGACAGCGTCCTCTTTGTCAATGTCACCATCCTCTGAAGCGTCGGCCGACAGGAAAGGAATTAGATCACATGCCGTGACGTCCAGAGCTGGATCATCCATCAATTCAAAGAAAAGCTGTCGTGAAGTGACGAGTTCGGTCTGGTCGAGGTTGCAGCGCTGAGCCAACTTGCCCCACTGGCTGTTGAGGCACAGCTTGGCCACAGCTCTCAGGCCAGGGTTCTTGGGGACAGTCGGAAGGGTAATCTGTTCACGCTGTTCAATGTCACGTCGATACGTTTCACCCTCGGCGTCACATTGAACGTGAGCAGGATATCCCTCCGCTGCCACCTTCAACGCATAAGAATCGTTGATGTAGCCGGCAAACAACCCTCCACGGCCGTCATTGAACTGAGTGGTGGCTGGAAAGTGCCAAAATTCAAAAATTTCCCATTTTAAATTATAGCCCATGCTCAAAGCTTTTGCTACTTCCAGTGACACCCAACTGGAAGTGAAACTGCGCTGCTCATCATCGTGCTCGCACACTATCCGACCGTTACAGAAGTCTTTGCCGTCGCCAACGTGCTGCTCGGAACAGCTCCTGCACAACGAAAAAACGAGGCGCTCGTTCACTCGGGCCGGAAGGACTGGGAGGTGAATACTGCTAGGAGGTAGGATCCTACAGTGACAATACCAGAGTATTTGTGGAAATCGGAAACGGAAGGACGAAACAAAAACTCGGGATGACCAACCGGAAACTTGCCATACTTTAGAATATAGGGATAGAGGGAGCAAACATCCACATAGCGAATTTTTTCGGTTCTAGATCATTATACAAAGTGACGAAACACCTCGGTTCTTCCGCCGTACAGTGCGTCGCGAACATTCATTGGCTCGACTGGACGTACAGACTCGGTGAAACGACGTTTGGTTTCGTCGTGCCCAATCATGGCGTCGTACTCGCATGCCCAGATGGAAATTACTTCTGTGTCCGACCGGGAGGGCAGTTGTTCAAGGCGTTGTAGTGTGCGATCGTAGAGCTGCTTTGGTGTCCGACATCCGGTGTTCATCACCGAGCGGCAGTTTTTGCTGACGTTCTTGTTGCTGCACTCACCAGAGTGCACTTGCCCATGGAAATAACACCCAAGAAACTCGAAAAGCAGGTGATGGTCGCCCGCTTTGGCGTAGCCGTCCACTTTGTACGGTCCAATACACACTTCACCTGAGTTTAGTGCGTGCTGGATATTGATACCGCGAGACGACGCCTCCAGCTCCAGCCAGTGGATCGATTTAATTGAGTAGTTACCCGTTGGACGGTAGTGCAGCTAACTCGGAACCAAAGCCACAGTGTTTTTGCGCAAATACTTTGACCGCCAGACAGTGTGGCACGCAGATGGTAATGTGACACACTTGAACGGGTTTGTTTTCGTGACAAGGATGCACTGGTCACGGGAACGCATGACGCCGAGACGAAGTACACTGACATCGTCTCGACAATATGCCCCCATTTCACGGCGGAAATCGTCTTTAAATATGTCTTGCCAACTTGACTGGCATGCCAGGTCAGAAACTCTGGTCGACCGACATACGATCCGCATCAAACATGTCGACTGTCGGGAACGGTCCAACATAGGATTGGTGATCAGGAGTGTTCATCGTGTGAGGAACGAAACCTTTGCTGACGGAAATATTGAATGTTTTGGAAAATTTAGAAAGAGGCATAGGCAGGAAACTGAACGAATCAAGGAAATAAAGTTTGGAGTTGGGAAATTTGATGGAGAGGATTTTTCGACCGTTCATTATGAGATATGGCAATATTCCCTGACTCAACGCATATTCCACGACCAAGTTGTTGTCATAGCCTTGTGCGTAATGCGCTATGACTTTTGCTTGATCGTGGGAAAACAACCATCGACCAAAGTCCTGCATCGTATTCGGTCCGGAGAATACAATCTCATGCTGGTTAGTGCCGCAAACAGAGCAAGGATCGGAGATATTCTCGAAGCAAGCAGAACAGCAAATCTGATACACGCAATAGTTGGGAACATGACGGTTAATTTCAGGGATATTCATGCAATCGAAATAAAAAAAAATATACAATTGTATCTGATTAATTGCAGCAGGCTTGAGCGGTTGCAGAAAGCATGGGTGTGGGATGGTGGAAAGCTCCTGCTTCGCGACCCGCTCCGTACAAAATGGACACAAGTCTGTCCCACACACATGATGTTTCTTACTATCAGATTTGTACGTGACGTCACCACAACTACGACATCCACGGCGCACACAACAACGAACATTCTTGTGGGCCGCGAAACAAGAGGCTGAGATAAAGTTCAAATTACAATCGGGTCAGTGGACCAGAGCACCTTTCCTCACGCATTTTGTGGATGATCCGCAGTCGTGGCATCCTCCGGCACAGGTGTGTTCGTTTTTGTGTGTGTACGGTGTTTGACAGTGGTGGCAAAAATAGGGTGTGGAAAGGAATGCAGTGATAGAGGTGATTACGTCAAAGTGGTCGTGCGTGTGATACAGGTACAAGTGTGTGTTTCTCGTGCCAGAGGTGTGTACGTGTTTGTGCATGTGTTCTGAAGAGTAAATGTGTACTGTGTAGTCGTGCAGGTGTTGTGTGAAAATGTCCACTTCCCTTGTTCCCATCCGTGACGTCCAGTCCATTTGCGATGCCATGCACAATCGTTTCGCCTCCTCATCAAGCGAATTCGTTCTTTCCTCCAGCCTCTTCATGCCTTGGCGGTGTCGCGCACTTTTGTCTGTGTTGTTGTGTATGTATATGACAACTGCCAGAGCTCGTGGGAGACAGTGAGTCCCGGCAATCCAAAAGAAGCATTTCTTGTTGGTAAACCAGGACATCACGTCCCCCTTGAGCTTTAGCCTAGCAGCGCCGTGAATGTCAATGTCCATGTGAGTCTGTTGTTTGATGTGTGTGACTGTGAGGTGTAATGTGGAGTTGTTGCTGATGAATGACGCGTTTGACTGTGTGATGGATTCGAGCCTTGAAACAAACAACCAAATTCATTCTATAATTTTAGTATTTAATCTAGTAAGTAAATTCTAGTAAATAAAACAAAATCAAAATACAAAAACGCTTACTTTTTTGACAAAAGTGACGCGTCGAAATCTTTGACGCGCCGAGGCGCCAGGTATGTGTCCTGATTGTAGTCGGCGTTGCGCAGAGTAATGCCCACATAATCTTCAGGGTCCACTCCTTGTAGCACCTGACCCACCAAAGCGTCGATGGTCGCCTCAATTGAAACAATTGCTCCAATGACGTTGTCGGGTTCCGTAAAGTTGAGCTCCAGGTGGTACGACTTTCCTTGAGCTCTGAATCGCCGAACGTACCTTGAGCTCACATCTTGTAAAACACATCGGATATTGCTCACCTCGGCAGTGTCTCCACGCTTCATTGGTGAACCGTCGTCCTCATCACTCGACCGATGCTTTGCAGCAATCTCTCTCCGAAACAATATGGCAGCAAATAAAACAAACACGAAAAAACAATGGGGCACTAAAGACCGACCCGCACGCGACAAACGATGAAACGAAATGACAGATGCGCACTGACTCGACAATTTATATACTCTGGATGATGACGTCAGGGCATGCGCAGTATATCAAAAACATGCACCTGCATGCACTCTTATCATACAACGTCATCAACTGCGCAGTACATCAATCACATCCCCCGACAGCCTGGCGCCATCTCAAGGTCACCTTGGATAATGCACAACAACGCACCGCGCACGTGATACCGCGCTGACGTCTGCGCATGCGCAGTTCGAACAGAAACATTGTTATAGGCATCTCCTACCATCCACCGACTATTCACCCGTTTAAACACACTTGACACATATTTTTCAAATTAATTTCATTTTATATATAAATCAACTTGTTTTAACATAACTAATTATCATAACCTAATATAATAAACATTATTATACCTAATACGTGCGCCACAATTGTATCATGTGCGCCACAAGTGTCTCACAAGTCTCCAAATTAATTTAATTAGCATAACCAAATATAATAAACATTAATATGCCCAATACCCTCCACAATTGTATCATATGCGCCACAAGTGTCTCAAAATTCTATAAATTAATTGTATAAGTGCACATGAAGAACAAATAATGCTGTAGAAGGAATGCCCAATCGATGCATTGAAAAAAGACATTACCGATGTCATCTCAAGGAGACTGCCTACTGAAAACTACGATTTCGCTCTGATGACAAAGCTCGGTTGACCGAAGAATGTCAAAGCGCACGTGAATCTAAGCAGGAGGCCTACTTCAAGTGGCTTCAATCGCGCTCAGACAATTCATGTCTACACTGAGGCCAGACGGCATTCTGAGCATGTGTATTCAGAAGCGGAGACACGTCACTCAAAGAAACTTGCTGAAATGCTACCAATGACGCCCACAAATGGTGGTCAACGTTTAAATCATCAGTGTTTGGACATGGCCTGTCTGTCCCTCCTTTATTTTCAGCGAACGGTTAGCTCAAAAGCAGCCAAACAGAGAAGGCAGATTTGCTCATGGATTGCTTCAATCTCAAGCAACGTCAAGGGTGCATTCCGTCTGACGATTCATCTGTCCTCGCCCCGAAAATCAAAGGCATTGCCTTCCGATCAGAAGAAGCGGCGATTCTCATGAAAGGTATTGATGCCCACGGAGGAACAGACCCTCTGAATATATTCCCGCTATTTTTCAAGAACACGACAGATACACTAGCTCCAACGCTCAGTGCTGTTTTCAGGCGCTTGATGAAGACTGGTTCGTTTCCATCCTGTTGACGGGTGGCGAATATCACGCCCATACCAAAAGGAACCAATTCAGCTGATGTAATTACCGGCCAATATAAATTACGCCGATTCTGTCCAAAATATTCCAGAACTTGATATCTTCCAGACTGTCCAAGTACCTGGAGAGCAACAATCTGCTGTCGGAAAACCTATTTGCATACCGCAAAAAACTTAGCACGACTGACGCTCTGCTTACTATCACGCACTAGGTCCAGCAAGTACTAGACAAAGGCAGTGAAGCCTGGATTATGCGGTTGGATTTCTCGGCAGCATTTGACCGTGTGAGCCACCAGGGTTTGTTGCAAAAACTTAGAAACATTGGAGTCGGCGGCCGCTTGCTGAGTGTTTTGCATCAATTTCTCTCCAGTCGCGTACAACGTGTTGCCATCAATGAAGCATAAAGTCGCTGGCAGAACATTCTCTCCGGTGTCCCAAAGGGAAGAGTGTTGGGTCCTATTTTGTTCAACATTTACACCGCTAACCAGTACAAAACCACACGCAACCCTGTATATGGATATGCTCATGATATCACCTTGATGGCTGTATTTTCATCTCCCTCGGACATACCACAGGTGCGTCAAACGGTCAACGACGATCTCAGCAGCGTCCTGGAGTGGTTTGAGAGGTGGAATATGATGCTGAACACTTCGAAATATAAAAACTTGTTGGTTTCTAGGGCACGTACCGTTCAACCTTCCTCATAAATAACGCCCAACTCAGCTTGTGTGATGAGCTCAAAATATTGGAAGTACATGTAGACTCAAAGCTGATGTTTGAGAGTGACATTCGGAAGCTAGTTTGTTCGGCATCGCGGAAACTGGGAATTATAAGAAAGGCATATCGGATGTTTGGTAGCAGCACAATCTCAAAAAGTTGTTTTCGCTGTTTCATTTTGCCAATTCTTGAGTACTTCGCCCCCGTGTGGTCCTCTGCTGCGGATTGTCACGTCAATCTCATCAACAGAGTTGTTAGAACTTGCAGGTTCCGCTGTGGTGACTTGTTTCTTGGTGATCTTTGCCATCGCCGAAAGGTCAGCAGCGTGTGTATGCTGTACAAGATCAAGCACAACGACCATCATCCGATGAGCAAGTCAATTCCTGATGATTTCGTGGCAGCAAGAAGCACACGGCTTACATCCAAACAGCATTCCCAGTGCATGACTCCAATTCGTTGTCGTACCAAACAATTCCAACGTTGCTTTCTTCCGGCCACTGTGACCACTTGGAACACGTTGAAGGAGGAGGCTTTCTCGCAGAACAATTTGAAGAAATTCAAGGCCAAAGTCAATGAAATGCTACTGAAAGAGCGGAATTGACTATTGAATCTTAATAAATGTATATTTATACATATTTATTGTTATTTATTCATATATATTCTTATGTATTCATATTTATTGTTATGTATTCATATTTATTGTTATTTATTCATATTTATTGTTATTCATTCATATTTATTGTTATTTATTCATATTTATTGTTATGTATTTATATTTATTGTTATTTATTCATATTTATTATTATTTAATAATTGTTATTGTTATATATTTTCTATTTATTTATATTTATTCCTATTTTACTCTCTAATTATTACTATTTATTATTGGTGGCTGTTATTTATTAAACCATACTTTTAATCAGTGTTCGCTGTTGTTGTTTATTGAATCATATTTATTGTTGTTGCTGATTATTGAATACTATTTATTGGTGTTGTTGTTGCTTATTGAATCATATTTATTTGTGTTGTTGTTACTTATTGAATCATATTTTCATTTATTGTTGGATGTTTCTTATTGAATCATATTTATTGATCTTGATTGTTATTTACTACTTATTTATTAATATTTTTTATTATTTATTGATGGTTGTTATTCACTGAATCACATATTTATTGTTGATTGCTATTATTTATTGAGGAACGTGGGCTGAATGACATTGTGAAGTGTTATCGGATGATGGTTAATAATTTATTGTTATTTATTCATTGTTTTCTTGTCCAACTCGCTTTCTAGATTTTTTTCTTCTCGAGCTTTCTTTTTCTCTGAATCTTTTGGGCGCTTCCAGTACATGGAGCCACCTTAGGGTCTAATAGTGCTTGCACTCTTCCCATGCTACTGGATTTGCCTGTAATTAATAATAATATTTAATAATAATCTACACAGAACAATCAACTACACAAACACCAGCACACAGACACAAGCATTACTACCATCAAACGATACCACAACAGAAACACAATCTATTCAAATACGCAACGGTACACATTCCCACATATCAATAATCAACATCTACATTGCACCACAAACATCACCAACAGTACCTCGCAACTACACACCAGATATACGAAACATCACAAACACACCTAACATAATACTGGGCGGAGACTTAAACGCCAAATATCCTGCCTGGTACAGACACAATCCACTCACCAACAGAGGCAGAGACATACTTCAACAAAGAGAACACCTCTACATACTCAACAACACTCACCAACACACTCACACCACACATCAGGTACACAATAATTCGACATCACCTGATCTCACTTTTTGCACACCGAATCTCATCCACACAACCACTTGGAAGGTGACCAAAGAGCTTGGCTCAGACAACCTTCCAATCGGCATCACCACCAAAATCAGAACAGCACCAAGCACACACAGACGCACTTACACAAATTGCACAAAAACCAATTGGTCACAATTCACACACGACACGGAACTAGCATTTACACACCTCAACACAACAGACATCACAGACATAAACAAAACAGTCCAAGCATTCAACAACATCATACACAAGGCAGACAAACTACACATCCCAAAAGACCACAGAAAACACCACAAACCAAACTTTACACAATAAATACAAACACTCATCAAACAACGCGACACGCTGAAACACTCTCCGACACCACACTCACACAATACATCAGAACAAATACACACACTCAACACAACAATCAACAGCAAAATACACGAGCAACAATCACATAACTGGTACAGCTACATAAAAACACTAGATCACAGATCAAACACATCAAAATTATACAACACACTCAAAAGCATCACACTCTCAATCAGCAATGTAACACGCACACACGCAGCCATCACGACCGACACAGCATCAGTACCATCAAATTAACAACAGGCAAACACGCTCATTAATCATTACTCACACATCAGCCACATCACTCCTTCATATGAAGACATAAAAATCATCAGTCGAAAACACACAGTCAGCACATATCCACTGTACACACCATTCACACATGCGCAGACACGATACATCATACACAACATCAAACAAGCATCAGCCTGTGGTCCAGATGGAATAAGTAACATCCATCTGAAGCATCTTGGACCACATGGCATACAGACACTCACCAGCATATCCAACTATAGATACTCACACAGCACAAAGTAGAAAGCTTCAACACTTTGTCACATATGACGTCACACTCCCCCCTTGCCCCCCCCCCCCCCCCCCTATGACGTCACCCCCCTATGACGTCACCCCCCTATGACGTCATACCTAACCTAACTTTTTTAGTTTTTTAACCTAATTTCTTTAGTTTTTTAACCTAACTTTTTTTAGTTTTTTTTAACCTAACCTAACTTTTTTAGTTTTTTTTAACCTAACCTAACTTTTTTAGTTTTTTTAACCTAACCTAACCTAACCTAACCTAACTTTTTTTTTTAACCTAACCTAACTTTTTTTTTTCAACCTAACCTAACTTTTTTTTAGTTTTTTTAACCCAACCCAACCTAACCCAACCTAACCCAACCCAACCTAACCCAACCCAACCCAACTTTTATTTTTTTATTTCTTATTCTTCCTTTCTTATTATATTTATTCTTTATTCTATGCCCAACCTAACTTTTTGTGTATACCTAACCTAACCCAACCCAACCTAACCCAACCCAACCTAACCCAACCCAACCTAACCCAACCCAACCTAACCCAACCAAACCTAACCCGACCCAACCCAACTTTTATTTCTTTATTTCTTATTCTTCCTTTCTTATTATATTTATTCTTTATTCTAAGCCCAACCTAACATTTTTCCATTATTTCTATTTTATGTCACGATACTCATTATATCGGGATCGCCAAGTCGATGTTTGGCAGAGACGTGAATATAATAATTTTCAATCATACTTGAAATATATATAAAAAAACGGTTTGACTAAATCGGTCGCAAAGACAATGTTCCAATATGACGATGAATCACTCGCCACGTTTATATAAAGTGTCTGGTTTATGTCAAATACCGCGGTAAGGATTTCAAATGGCAGATGAATTCATTGGCGTCAAGCCGAGAATGAATATATTTACCTGATACACAGGTATAGGATTAAAACATTTGCCGGTAACAAAGACCAAATTTACACACAATTTATGTTTTATTCAAACACGTTGAAGTTCTTGATAGTAAAATGTACCGGCAATCAAATTTCCATCATCATCACACAGCTTATACATGGGAATTGATCGACGTTTATATATGGAAGAAATTGTGAACACCTCGCTGCTAAATGTCTGTCGATATCCTTTTTCAAATATAGTTTTCGGAATAAACATTCGCACATGATCGCCTACGCGTAACTTTGGTGTTTGTTTTTTACGCGACAATGTGTTGACCAAGTGTTGATTTGATAAAGTTACAGCGCGAGGTGTCATACCGATTGATCTATGTACAGTGTTGTTATACAAATTCAGCAATTGAGGTAGATTTTTGACAAAATGTTTTGTGTTGTTTTCGGTCATAAACTTGTGTATCAGCGAGAGCAGAGTGCGGAAAAATCGTTCAATTATCCACGCCTTCCGTATGATTGTAGATGTCGTATAATGATAGATGTTGTGCTCTTTCATTACACGTTGAAATTCTCGCCCTGTGAATTCACCACCATGGTCGCTCATTATTTGCATCGGTGTGCAATTGTTGGTGAGAATATGGTTCATTGCTTTGGCCACGGCCGGTCCCCGTTTACTATGTAATGTACGCACATATGCTTGTCTGCTAAACACGTCAATTACACCCAACAAATAACGTACTTGTGTGTTATGCCCACGCAGACGTGAAACATCGCACAAATCAACTTGCCATGTATCATTTAGTCCGGTGGAGGTGTATGGATTGCGTACGAAGCGCTTACGTACTGGACGATGGAGTTGTTTGGTTCTTTGCGACCAAATCAACCTACTATTCATTTGCGTGGGATATTTGCCGATTGTTGGCCAACTGTCGAAACTCGCTGCCCGTGAATATTCGGGGCAACTTCTCGCGGTAAATTCAACGACTCAATCAATTGTCGTAGCTGTGCCCACCCTGCTGGCTCAGGAACACTTTAACGACGTCGGACAATATAGTTTACCAAGTCGACAATATTGCTCTGAGGAATTTGTGCGTGATTGAGATAAATGATACCAGTGTTGTTGTCCCATCTCAGCACAGTACTCAATTGGGAAAGCACGAATTGTGCGTGTTTTTTATAGCTTGACGGTACAAGTTGGAGCCATTTATCAGACTCTACAGACGGAGCAGGAGCAGCGGACTGTTCAGGACGCCAAGCGTTCATGTAATCGATCCGTTTCGCTTCGGCATTCCCTGTAGACTTGTTGAGAATTTGCTCCAGAGCGGATGTGGGTGTGGCCATGGTTCGACCTTGCATTTCATCATATGTGGCTTGCGATAGGAGAACCATTCGTTGGAAGGCGCTCATTACTTTGCAGACAGTATACAGCTTATAACCGATGTCACCACAGGTATAAGGGCGGAGAGAAATTTTCCGCTTTGCACCAGCACTCGTTGTTTTTTCTTCAGTGACGGACGTTTGTCACCCAATTTACGTAGTATTTTCTTGTATTTGGATAGGCGACGCTTTTGTTTCTTTTCCAAAGGGACACGGTCTTGCAAAAGGTTATGACAAATTTCACAAATAGCCCGTATCAGAGCAGGGTCGTACGTGTTGAGAACGGCTTTTTGTTGACGGTGTGTGAGACGCGGAAGTGCTTCGATTGTCGGCCAACAGCGTTGCAACGTCGACGACATGCTGACAAATGATTCACTTGTTCAACTATGTATGCTATTTATACCTCAAAGCGGGAAGATAAACTATTATGGGCTGTTCCAACACATTGCTACGCACACGTAGTCTGTTGTCAGTTTGTTGACGCAAATCCACAAGCAAATGACCGTACATTTTCTTCATTACGTCTCTATAAACATCCATAATGAACCTGATATTATCTGGCATGTACTGTTGAGCAAATGCACGCAGAGGTGTTTGATCTCGAAAATTACGGAAAAATACATAATAATTTGTATTCAGGCTGATTGTCCGGTAGTTTGGCGACTTGAGAAACGTGTTTTGGGTGACAAATAGTACACTCATGTTGTCGTGACGCGACGTTTTCGTAAACATATCACGTACAACTGGTCCTTCCACAGCATCCAGTAAGTCGTCGATAATGACCATGCAACCATTACCGTATTTATGTTTGCTTGCCAGTCGTTGAATTTCCTCATGGGATGGCACTCCGTACTGCATCTCATTAACTAAACTCTTGTCTATATGATCGGGCGCTGCAGTTCCATGACAATACAGTACATGGTCGGGGCGTTGAGTGAGCACCTGGTCCGCCCGTGTCAGCATGTCAACTATAAATTGACTCTTACCGGACCCTGAAGGACCGGACAAGATCATTGTGAACGGTGTAACAAGACGTGCGTCAAATGTTTCCATATTCGCCGTGCCGATGAAACTGATCTTCGTTTAACTATAGGGTTATTATATAAAGTATTTTTGCTAATGTGCGACTGGTTTTGCGCTGAGCATTACTAGCCAAACACCCGCGACGCTTAATCGGATCATATAACAATCCCACAATTACCAGCTCAATACCGAGAATTAAACATTCTGTAAAGTTGACTAGGAGTAATAGTGAAAGAAGCAGCATTTTTATATACGTCACCATCTCGATGATCGCCGATCAAATGACACGTTTACACATCAACACCTGTATATTAAAGCCTGCATAACTAACACACACACACACACACTGACTAGAACCCTACCATGAACACAGATAACACAACAAACACTAACACTGAACAGTCCCTAACACACCTACCATGGACACAAATAACACTGGTCCGGGATGTCGTGCGGTGGACGTCTGGCAATATGCGTCACCTTGAGCGCGAGACTGGAATTGTCGGTGACAAACGACGCGTTGGACTGCGCAATTTTTTCCAGTCTGCAATACAACACACATTATTTTTAAACACTTGATGTAGTCGAGCGAAAATCAAAACAGATAATCAAATAAATATGCAATCTTGCTCACCTCTGTGCCAAGAGTGACGCCGTGAAATCTTTGGCTGGTCGGGGTACCACGTAGGCGTCATGCTGGATGTTGCTGTTGGACAGTGTGACGCCTACCAGGTCCTCAGGATGCACACCCTCCTTGATGGTGTTGATGAGGGTGTCCATTGCCGTTTCGATCGAGCGGATGCATTGTCGGATGTCGTCGGGTCGTGTAAAGTCAAGATGAATGATGAAGGCTTTTACATTAGTTTTATATCTACGGCTATAATATTCACTAATCTTTCTAAGGTTTATACTAACATTCCCCACCATAGCTACGTCCCTAATTTTCTCTAATACCTCTTCAGCCTCCAACTGTCTCTTTCCTGCCATAGTTGATAAGATGAACAGTGAGTGAATGAGTTGTGCGTAAGTGAACCGCAATTTATATACACGCGTTGACGTGTCACTAATGCAAGCAGTTTGTTCAAACAGTGCGCGCCACGCCCTGGTAACTGTATTCCTAATAAGGTATCTTAGTCACTGATTCAACTAGACCGCACCCAAATTTACTACGATTAACATGTGTGTATGTGTGTGTGTGTGTGTGTGTTCAATAATTAAATGATTGTTGCCAAACAGTTCAACTAAGCTGATAGAGCGGGGTCAAAGTGACTAATCGAAGAGTGTGTGTGTGTGTGTGTGTGTGTGTGTGTGTGTGTATATTTCTTCTTTTTATATAAGTTTATTTTGTTTCCTGTTTGTATATAAAGACCAACAAACGCATAAATATACTTAGTGTGCTGGTCGATATGAACGAGTTTTATGTAACGCTGCCAAGTGTGGCAAGCACTGAGACCTTCGCACATAACACCACCGCTGAATTCTCGGTGAATCTCGCTCAGCCTTTATGCTTAGATACACAACAATGGCAAGTGGCCTTACACTCTGTTCTTCTGCCCACCAACTGGCTGACCCTCAACAAAGATATAATATTTTCAGAGTACAGTCCAAATACGGGCGATCTCAATAAATCATCAACTGTGTATGCTGGCAAGTATACTGCCGATACGTTCATCTCGGCGCTACAAACGCATGTGAATAGCGATCATGTGAAAGTAAAAGTATCACGAGACAATCATTTATGGCTGGAGGTTACAAACATTGTGTTGCACATAAGCGAACAATTTTCCCGACTATTGAATGTCAACGGATCGATAGCACACTCGACACGACGATATCACTATGCACATTATGGTGTGTTTGACGCCAGCGATATCACCATGGTCATGTCCACACCGTTTCCGTTGGACCCAGCCTCGACGCAATTGTTGACTATCGAAACAGATCTTGTAGCTGCACAAATTGTCAACCGCTCACTGCAACCACAACTCCGTCAAATACATGTGATTAATACGTCGCCAATACAAGAATTGGTATTTAATCAAATGTATTATAAACATTTGTCACATTCCAATATATCTACTGTTCAGGTGAAAATCCTTGACGAATCCCGTAAGAAATTCCCTTTCACTACCGGCCCAGGGCCAAAATTGACGCTGCATTTTCGAAAAATGTCCAACCAATGCTTCTATGTGTCGTTGGACAGTCCAACAGTCCACGAACGATCTAGATTCAGTGGCGCTGGTAGCTGAACACGAAATTGAGATGCAGTGTTTCCAGG